>CAWUFW010004183.1:0-285000 GCA_963921515.1 Calotriton arnoldi | reverse complement strand
GGCCGTCGCAGGGTGAACGCTGCTTCCCCTTTGTCCCCCCCACAAGGTCAGACCCCCTGATCGCCCGTGGCAGGGTCCCTCGCCGGGTCCTGCCGTGGAGGTACACCGCTGGCGCGCCTAGCCCCGAGAAGGGGTCTGGCGACCGGTCCGCCCCGGGCCCGGTCCGCCCTGGGGCGCCTGGCTGCGTGCCGCGCGTGGCTGTCTGTGGTATCCCACCGGCTGCCCGCGTGCACGCGCCTCGGGCGCCCTCCTCCACGGCCGGCTCCCCAGCGAGGGCAAAACCCCTCCAGATGCGATCCGGGGAAAGAGGGCGCGTGCTGCCGGGACGCCAGGCCCCTGCTCCGGCAGGGGGCTGGCCTTCCCGGCTCCCCCTTAACGCTCCGGCGTTTTCTTCCGACTACAACCTCAGATCAGACGTGGCGACCCGCTGAATTTAAGCATATTACTAAGTGGAGGAAAAGAAACTAACCAGGATTCCCCCAGTAACGGCGAGTGAAGAGGGAAGAACCCAGCGCCGAATCCCCGCCCGGCGGCGGGCGCGGGAAATGTGGCGTACAGAAGACTGACTCCCCGGCGTCGCTCAGGGGGCCCAAGTCCTTCTGATCGAGGCTCACCCGCGGACGGTGTTAGGCCGGTAGCTGCCCCCGGCGCCCGGGATCGGGTCTTCTCGGAGTCGGGTTGCTTGGGAATGCAGCCCAAAGCGGGTGGTAAACTCCATCTAAGGCTAAATACGGGCGCGAGACCGATAGCCAACAAGTACCGTAAGGGAAAGTTGAAAAGAACTTTGAAGAGAGAGTTCAAGAGGGCGTGAAACCGTCGAGAGGTAAACGGGTGGGGTCCGTGCAGTCCGCCCGCAGGATTCAACACGGCGGGAAGGTCGGTGGCCCGGGAGTTCCGGATCCCCTCCGCGGGACCAGATGGCCCTGTGGTCCGGGCGACCAGATGGCCCTGCGGTCCGGGCGACCAGATGGCCCTGCGGCCCGGGCGACCAGATGGCCCTGCGGGCCGGCCGGCCGGCCGGGCTTACTCCATCTTTTGTCCTTCCCCAGGGCTCTGTAAGCCCCCACTACGTGGGGGCTTAATAGTCGAGAAAAATGGGCTCCCCGGGCAGGCCGTCGGGGAGAGGACGTGGCCTGGGCTTAACCCTCCTTGGTTCCAGCCGAGGGTCCTGGTGCTGGGGACCGGGGGATCACCCGGGGCGGCTCTCCCCGGCCTGGCTAGGGTTCGGAAGCTAGGACCTGGCCCGGGGCTTGAGCTCCGTCCGGCAGGCCCTGGGGTGCGGGAGCCCCCCATCCTGCAAGCCAGCCGAGGGTCCGGGCGCTGGGGACTGGGGTCCACCGGGGCCCGGGGAGGCTCTCCCCGACCTGGCTAGGGTTCGGAAGCTGGGACAGGGCCTGGGGCTCGAGCTCCGTCTGGTGGGCCCCGGGGTGTGGGAGCCCCCGTCCTGCGAGCCATCAGAGGGTCCGGGCGCTGGTTACGGGGGTCCATCAGGGCCCGGGGAGGCTCTCCCCAGCCTGGCTATGGTTCTGAAGCTGGGTCCGGGCCTAGGACTTGAGCTCCATCCGGCAGGCCCCAGGGTGTGGGAGCCCCCGTCCTGCAAGCCAGCCGATGGTCCGGGGGGTCCCATCGGGGCCCGGGAAGGCTCCCCCCGGCCTGGCTAGGGTTTGGAAGCTAGGACCGGGCCCGGGGCTTGTGCTCAGTCCGGCGGGCCCCGGGATGCGGGAGCCTCCCGTCCTGCAAGCCAGCCGAGGGTCCGGGCGCTGGGGACGGGGATCCACCGGGGCCCGGGGAGGCTCTCCCCGGCCTGGCTAGGGTTCGGAAGCTGGGACCGGGCCTCGTGCTCCGTCCCAGGGTGCGGGAGCCCCCAATCCTGCAAGCCTGCCGAGGGTCCGGGCGCTGGGGACGGGGGTCCACCGGGCCCGGGAGGCTCTCCCGGCCTGGCTAGGGTTCGGAAGCTGGGACTGGCCCGGGCTCGTGCTCCGTCCCAGGGTCCCAGGGTGCGGGAGCCCCCAATCCTGCAAGCCTGCCGAGGGTCCGGGCGCTGGGGACGGGGTCCACCGGGGCCCGGAGAGGCTCTCCCCTGCCTGGCAAGGGTTCGGAAGCTGGGACCGGGCCCGGGGCTCGTGCTCCATCCGGCGGGCCCCGCGGTGCAAGAGCCCCCCGTCCTGCAAGCCAGCCGAGGGTCCGGGCGCTGGGGACGGGGGTCCACCGGGGCCCGGGGAGGCTCTCCCCGGCCTGGCTAGGGTTCGGAAGCTGGGACCGGGCCCTGGGCTCGTGCTCGGTCCCAGGGTGCGGAAGCCCCCAATCCTGCAAGCCTACTGAGGGTCAGGGCGCTAGGGACGAGGGTCCACCGGGGCCCGGGGAGGCTCTCCCCGGCCTGGCTGCTTTCAGAAGCAGTGACCGGGCCAGGGAGCAGGGGTGGCTGGCTTTATCCGCTCCGCTGGCGGAGCGCAGTTTTCTGCCCACCCCTAGAATAGACCTGGGCTGCATTTAGAGTAGGGGGAGGAGATTTCCTTTCACCTGAATGCGCCTGGTCTGCCTCTGACAATGCTGTCTCCACCTCCTGCCAGGAAGCTGCACCAGAGAAGACAGAACTGGTTCTGGCTGGGCACAGACACTCTCTGCCTGAGAGGACAAAGGATTTTGGGCTATAAAAAGTGGGGCCCAAACCCCTAAACTTTAGAACTCGCTGGAATCAAGGAACCTGCCAAGAAGAAGAGCTGGAATAGCTGCCAGGAGGAGTACTGCCCCTTTGCTGTGCTGTTGCTTTGTTGGGTTGGCCTGCAGTTGCTGCTTCTGCCTTGAGCAGTGAAAGGACTGAACTGAACTTTCTTTACTTGTGCCGAGTATCTCCAAGGGCCTGAAATTGAGCTGGCCTCCTGTTCTGAAGTCTCAGGGACTGCAAAGACTTCACCAACCTCTGGGTACCACCTCTGGAACCGCTGTTTCAGTCGCCACAGAGAAGGGAACCACAACCGACTCCATCGCTGGCCCTGTGTCCTGACAGCACCGCAGACTGCACCATCCGCATCTCGCACCGCAACCCTGGTCTCACCGACGATGGCGATCGACATCGCCGCCACCGAGCCGCTGCTTGCACCGTGACCTGTGGGCACCGCACTCTGCACCACCTCGCTTCACTTCGCCATCCTGGGCTCACCGACGGTGTTGCTGCTGCTGACTCGACACCCGTGACCGCATCGTGGCTGGGGGCACCGCTCATAAAGTTTCACGACGCACCTCCTTGTCCCACACCGCAGTCTGGGCCGCCTGACGCCAGATCCCGCTAACCGGTTCGGTTGCCTACACCGCAACCGGCCAGCACCGCATCGAACACCGTCTCGCCCTGCACGGTAAGCCTTAGTCTCACCGACGCCGCCTGGACGATCGTCACCGAGCCGCTGCCTGCACCACATCGAGAGGACACCCCGTCCTGCACCGCTTCCATTTTGCAATGCAACCGCGACGGTTGCCACGACCGGCTCGCACCCCCGTGTAAGCCTCAACAAGAAAGGTACTGTTACCGAGTCTGTTCACGCTTTCGCTGGCCTGTACCGAGGCGGTCGGCTGGAACTGTTAGACTCTGTGGACGGAGCTACCGACTCGTACGAACTGTGTTTTTCAAGTATTCTTGCAAAGTATACATTTCTAAGTACTGTATTGTGGATTTTTATCGTTTTTGGTCTTGTCTTAAGTATATAAAAATATTGGATATTTTTCTAAACTGGTGTGATTTCTTTTTGTAGTGCTTACACTGAATTACTGTTGGTTATGTGCAAATGCTTTACGCACTGCCTCTAAGATAAGCCTGACTGCTCGTGCCAAGCTACCAAGGGGGTGAGCAGGGGTTATTTTAGGAGTGTAACTCCCTTATCCTGACTAGAAGGAAAGGTCCCTACTTGGACAAGGTGCAAACCATTGCCAACTAGAGACCACCATTTCTAACACCAGTCTTTACAAATAAGGCTATCCCAGCATTGACATATGCGGATTATGCCGTCTTGATTTCAAGGACGCCTTGGGAGCTCAAAATCTTAATTGATAGTTATACTGACTTTATGGCAAAGTTGGAAGTGAACTCCAACAAAACCTACACAATGACTTGTGGTCTAACGAAGCCTAAAATTTGCCCACTGTCCATAGATGTTAAGCCCATATTAAGAACGTGAGTTTTTGTACTTGGGGGTCACCTTTGATTAGTGTGGCACCTGGTCCTCATGTATAGCTAAGGTCAGAACACGTTTTACGCACCACATTGGATTCATAACCAACTTAGCCTCTGCTATTGGTAAGAAGCCAATTGACCCCTTTCTAGGAATCTACAGGAGGAAGAGTCTTCCAGTCTTAACCTATGGGTCTGGCTTATGGAGCCTTCGAAAACATCAGCAGTCTTCAGGATGAGGAAAACAGAGTCAGCAGAAGAATCTTAGACCTCCCGCCTAGCTGTCCCTCTTTAATACTGCATGAGGAATTAGGGCACGATTATGTGGAAGATCACATCAATCTGATTCTCTTGCTGTTGTGGTGCTAAATTTGGAGTAATCCCCAAGCCCTGTTCAATAGAGAAGTTATTAACAATTGCTTGTCTTGTGATAGGGGGTCATCAAATTGAGAGGTTCAAGGTTAATCAAAGGTAGACTGGCCTTATTGTATTTGCAGAAGTTGAGCACACTAGCAAGTTATAATAGTGTTAGTTTCTTTCTTAAAAATGCTCTATTTGGAAGAAATTAATTTTTTTTTAATTTCACTGGAAGGGTGATTTAACCATTTTATTGCCATGTGTCTGGTTTTCATGAACTTATTAATTTTGATTCTGACTATTTTTTAATCACATGATTTTTATAATGTATTGCTTTTATGATCATTATATAATTTTCAAACAAAGCTTATCGGATCATAAAGAGATACTGATATACTTAAACACTTACCCAAGAGACAGAGGTAGTTTGGTTCTGCTAATCTGGAGAATTTCGTAGACTGGTTTAAGATGTTGTACAGTTCTCTTGGCTCACACATGACAATGCCAGCTGTTTTTCTGAAGGAAATCAAAGGAAAAACAGCTTGAAAATGAGTTTACTGTGGCTAATTTATACTAATGCTTATTAAATGTCTACAAGTGTTTCACACTATGAAATGTCTCAAAATGAATTCAAAAACAAACTTTAACCATTTTTTGTTTAGTTGATAGGCATCAGGACTCTTTAAATAGGAGATTATGGTGTCAGATTTATTTATACTTCACCTCTTGAGACTTCCCCAGCGTGATGGTTTGAGACGATTGTCAGTCTGTTCATACTGTACCTTCTTCGGGATGGACTTGAGTGTCTGACCTAACCTGTGGTGATCTTTCTTTCATTTAAAAGTAATCTTAAATCTAGCATTTAATTTCAATACCCTTTTAAACTAAATATGTCTTTGTTTTACTTTGGACCATGCCCATGAGACTATGGACTGGACCATGTTGGATGTTCTAGGAGCAGTGGAGGGAGTGACAACTAAAGAGAAAGGTATTAAGAAATTAACTAACCAAGACGGGGAAAGTGACATCTGGGTAACTAAATTCGGGAGATTGGAAAAAAGAATGTTTAACAGATGCTCTACCTTGTGGGTGGGTGATTTCATGAGCTTTACTAATTCGTTTGCGGCCAGAGTGTCTGTGATATTGTGAGATTTGAGAGATGCTATATCTTGTAGATGAAAGCTTAGACCTGCCAACATTGTAAAGTTAGAGCAATTTAAGATCAAAAGGGTCAGGTTGTCAATTAAGGAGTTAATAAACTTTCCCAGTGGGCAGGGGAAGGGGGTTCTTTATAAGGGCACCATTGAGAGAGAAGGTGTGGCCTAGCTTTAAAGCTCCATTTCCCCATTTTGAACACTTGTACCTTTCCATGTCGACAAGTAGATAATGGCCAGGCCCACACCCTGGCGGCCTTCACGGTCAAGATGCAAGGTCGAATAACCCTGGAGCGGTGCAAGGAAAATGTCTGGTTCCGAGGTGGCCTTTATCAGGGTCTCTGTGAGAAACACTCTGTTAGGGTGAGGGAGTCAATGAGCTCCTGTATGTTTTCTTTGTGTATTGGAAATTGTCTTACATTCAGGAGATAGAAACTTGTTGTTTTTGCAAGTAAACAAGCGTGTTGTTTTAGTGTCTTGTCATGGTGATTGGCATGTGCCATTAGAAAACTATTCAGAATTAGGCTGTCCCCTGACCAAAGTAAAATCAAGCTCCCCTACGCAGTCAGAGGAAAACTAGCAAGCCAAAAACAAATAATGCTGCTCTCTTACTTTCAAACTAAAATGAAAGCAACTAATCTTATTTTACAGGGGAGTGTGAAGGTTAAATAATAAAAACAGAAAATTACTTCTGAAAATGGATGTAGCTTCATGCAACAAGTAAGGACTCATCTCAAATGACCAGTGAAGAACCTATTGATCAGTCAGTCACTTCACTTTACTGCAGTCTGTACATAGATCATTGTACAAGACAATACAATACAATTTATACTATCACAGGAAAGCAATTTTAAAAAAGCAAATAAAATGTGGGTCGAAAAATACAGACAAAATCAAATGACTCACCCCATTTCATTTAATCAATTAACTCTAAATTTGGTGATTTTAAAAAAGACGTATAGGTCAAATCTAAAAATTTCAAAAGCAATCCAAAAAGTTCATTTAATTCCTCTGCTCAAATCTTATACAGGTAAACCATATTTACCTGCACATCAGATGAGAAAAACCATCATTATTTATGCAATTTTCATCACAAGCCTACAGTAACATGAAAATGATTTGCATATTTTTAACTGAAGCAGAGAAATGTATGGCAGAAAGTAGCCCATCAGTCAGATAGCATATTTGATCCAAGCACAAGGGCTAAAAATAACTGAATAATAGTGTTGACTCCACATTCAAATCCTGTGCTACAACGTGATCCAAATTGAAATTCCTTATCATAATCTATTTCTGGATACTTAATTCAAAGTACTGTTCTGCAAAGCATACTCTTCCCAAAAACGTTCTATTATACATAGATTCAGTAGATTTAAAAGATCAGTAAGATACACTTTAGAGATATTTGATACAGGCACATTTCAGTCCAAAGCAGAAACCTTTTTTTTTTTTTTTTTAATTCTTTGTTGTTGAGTTCACATAGACAATCATCAAGAAGAAAACATAAATCAATTCAAATTAATTGTGTTTTTATCTTTAAAAGAAATCACATAAGAAGAAAAAGCTTGGGTTTAGGTAAGGCAGTCTTTGTCACAAATAACCATGCTCTGACTCCTAATTAGGAGTTGCCATCACATCTTTGATCTCAATTAAATGTCTGCACATCTCTTTCAGTCTCACAAATCTTCTGAGGATGTATTATGTGTTCTCTTTCTCTTGCCATGCAGGGTTCTTTCCCCAACAGCTACATTTCTCAAATGGTTGCACAGTTAATCTTGCCCATTTTCGATTAAAAATTTAATCTTATCACTCAATGTTTTAACAATTTAGTGACTTTCCCTCCTATTTATTCTCACAGACTAATCAGCATCTTCTTTTAGTATTCAGCTACTATGAGACATGTCCATGTCATATGTGCAGAGTCTGCATTTCCAACATGACATCTAATGCAGTCACCCATATGGTCTGGGTAGATTTTACTAAAGGTTAGCAGGGAGACATAAGCCCTATATAAGAGTTAGTGTACAGGAGCTAGAACTTGGCATTACTTGTCACTTCTTTGGCATAGAAAGCATCTTTTGCATTTCCTAATCTGAAATCTGTAACCTTAGAACTCTTTCATTCAAGAATTCACCAACCCACGCAGCGAAGCCACAGACATCACCCCATCCCAAGACCTCTGCGACAAGCTTGGAACCTATTTCCACCTCAAGATCAACAAGCATTGGCATAGCCAATAGGTCTCGCCTTTGGAACCTTATAAGTATTTAGTTATGCAGCAGGTCCCAAAGGCGAGACCTATTGGCTATGCCAATGCTTGTTGTTATATCTGGGCATGTTGAGAGGCTAGGGGACTGGGTCTCGATGTCGGGTTGGGAGCACAGCAATGACCTACTCAATTTGAATGTGTAGGTAATACAACCGGAGGCGTGAAATGAAAGGTTCACTACCAGGAATAACAGGAAGGTAGAAAGTTAGGCTGGTTAGAAAGGTAAGGAGGGGTAGAGGCAGGCATGGTGGTGAGGGGAGAAACAGATGCATGCTAGGAGAGCGCTGTGAGGGAGGGAGGCGAAATGGGAAGAGGCACTGAAAGGTGGGTCGGGTAAAGACTGTAGTGAGGCAAACAGAAGGGTAGCGAGGGGTGAAGGGTAGAGAAAGAAGTGAGGTGTAGAAGAAAAAGATTCAGGTGCAGAGACAGGTAAATCAAAGATGGAGAGGGGAGAATAACGCAGTCGTAGAACGAGAGAGGGCCAGGTAGAGAGAGGGAGAGGTGTGTCAGAGACAGGTAGAGACAGCTGAGGAAGAGGGAATAATAAAGACTGAGGTAGACAGGTGAGGTAGAGGGGTGCGTTGATATAAAGGAAGTGCAGAGATGTGTCAGATGTTACTGAAGAGGAAAAGAAGTAGAGCTATTGAGAAAGGAGTAAGGTACTAAAAGAAGTAAGGGGGTGAACAGAGGTAGAACGAGTGGAAGGAGAGAGAACACGTAGAAGATGAATGGCAGGGTAAAGTGAGCGATCAGGCAGTGAGTGTGAGGAGTGGGATACAGAGGGATATGTGGCAGTGAGCGCGAGGTGTGGGGTACAGAGGGATATGTTGTGGCCGTGAGCGCGAGGTGTGGGGTACAGAGAGATATAAGGCAGTGAGCGCAAGGTGTGGGGTACAGAGGGATATAAGGCAGTGAGCGAGAGGTGTGGGGTAAGCACGCAAGCACACCACAGGAAGCAGTGACAAGCAAAGGTGAGTGCAAGAGCACAGCTAGGAAGAGACATGCGAGACTGCTGCAACACAAGCACTCATGGACTGCTTAACCAAAAGGAAAAAAAGCAGGTCAAGTAAGCAGTGGAAAGGCACAAGTAATAAGGCTGTGCTACCAAGGGAGAGAGGGTAGAAGAGGAAGGCAAAGCTATACCTGGCAACGAATACAAAGCAAGCCAATGTGCGACAATAAAGACGGATTGTAAGCGATGGGCAGGCGCTAGGCCCGCTGCAAGGTCACCAGGTCTTCCACAGCCAAGCGAGATCTAATATGCAGCTTGCTGACAGCCATTACCTCCACTACGGTGTTAATCGCGTTAATAAACGTAGTGCTTCAAAATTCTCTGCAACCATTGTATGAATAAGTAGGGACATGGGGTACCTGCTTACAGAACAGTAGGCTGGAGGAATTTAATGCCTTGTGATGCTCAGAGACATTATGCTGTTCCAGAAATAGCGTCACTTACTGTTACACCTTTCTTGCGAGTATTAGTCTATACAGGGAAACAAACGTGCCGCAAATCTTGAGAAAAAGCACGAGCCAGCTGCAGCCTGGAAGCGATTTTCTTTTCAAATGAGCGGGGTGGGAACAGAAGCTACGGGAACAGGTACAAGGGTCAGCAGGAGACACCCAAAAAAATGAACCCGAAAGCAACATTTAGTAAGGGCGTGGGGCAGTCGTTGGGGTATGCAAAGGGATAGAGAAGGGTACAGGTACACGAGTCGACAGCTCGAAACCCAAGCAGTGGAAGCGGAGATGCCAGTTTTTTTCTTCTTTATCTTACTCATGGTTTGTTTTATTATGAAAGTGTTGCATACGGTCTCTTATTACCACCCATCCTGTCCGGCCCTCTGTTCTTCAAAGTGCAGATGCTGCCTAAAATCAAATGTCTGGTTCTAAATACATTCTGTGGCACCACGGAAGAGTCTTGTGCAAATCGATCTGTTCTGCCTGAGCACCCCTCATTAGCTGTGCATGGTGACAGCACAGCTAGAAGTGAGATATGATGTGAGCTTAAATGGAGCTTTCAGAATACCGAGCTCATCAGGTACATCAGACGCTGCCTGTTTTGGGTTTGTATGGAATGGAGTGAAGGGTGTGTCCACAGAAGAGTTTCAGAGCGCTAAAAGGGCAGTTTGAGATTCTCACCGCCCTGGAGTCCGATTACGCATGCCCCTGGCTTCGAGATTAGTTGTGACAGCTTGAGGCAGAGGCTGCGCCTGTTGGAGTCGTCTGTTAAGGCAGGAGGTGGTGCTATGTGTGCCCTGAGAGAATTGGAAGGTAGAGGCAACCCTGAGTTACTATCTTGGGAGGAGGAAGAAAGACATTCAAATGTTTGTGTGCAGTTTCATCCACATTGCGGGAAACCCTGTACTTAATAATGGCCACTGATCTTTTCGCTAAATAAATCCAGTTTCAACAGTAACATCTGTTTTATGACTTAAACACATTTTTTCTATGATTATTGAAGTAGCTTTTAAAGGAGTGATTATGACCGTTACATCCTTTAGGAAATCAAGTTTTATTGGACAACACTTAATTCCTGAATCAATCGGGCTCCTGAATGTAGTTACGTTATCTTCATAACAAGTCAACCAAACCTCTAAATTTAGACATAATTCACCGTATTAAGGACATTCTAATCTTGTTGTGGGGTCTTTCACTAACTAACCTAACTAATTCCAAAGTATGTTAATAATAATGTCCGTTTCTGAGGATAAACGCATTTCAAGTGGTGTGCAGTTTTGGAATCGCACAGAACCAAATTGATAGTGTTTATTTATGACTGAAAATAGCTTTCTCCAAGTTTTCCCAGTTGTTACCATGAAAGTATATTGCTTGCAGATGTGTCTGTCTGCCATTGATGTACCCGCTGCACAACATCAGAATCAAAAGCCACAATCGCTACCTACAAACATGGTTTTCTCTTACACTAGCAAATATGGTAATATTTTTTAGGGTTTGTTTTAGTGAATGGCGCTTGTGGATGTCATCGTTCCCGAGTCTTTTGGTGATATAAGACTCGGTTATCCAGCGCGGTTATGGAATTGTCAGCTTTGCGATTGGTTGAGCTGGTAGTTCGGTATGCAGGTGCCATGCTTCAGGAATGGAGTTTTGCTTCTTGAATGATGTAAAGTGGCATCTGGCGAGGTCATTGGTGGCACATTTAGATTCGGAACCCTTCTTCACAGAAGGCATTTGACCCATTCATTCCGTAAACACTTCTGTGTATTTCACTAGCAGGATGAATCCATCCAAAGTCATTTATTTCAGTATGTTCCAGAAACTTTATTTCCTCGCTGAAATTGCCAGTTAGTGTAGTTTATTTTGTTGGACCCTGCGGGTCTCCAATGAAATATAAACGCATTGCAATTAAGTAGTTTGATTTTTAAACCGAGCAAGATACGTGCATGCCTTTGGCTAAATGAAATATAAAGCACGCATCACATTGTAGCATGTATCGAGTTTTCTACGAAATAACTGCAGGGAACGCATTTCAAAGGAGGCAAACGAAAGTAAAAACAAGCGCGCGCGCCTCGCGCTGAAAGGAGGCAGCAGGGGGAGGGGAGAGAGGAGGGGGCCTGCGCTGGTTTCCTCCCTTGTGGGAGCGAGCAGGGGCACCATATGTTTGCAAGTTAATTCCAAACATATGGTGTCAAAGCTCGCTCCCGCAATGGAATCGCCAAACGTGCACGCGTTGCCATTGAAAGCAATGCAACGCGTGCACGTTTTAGGCGCAGAGCTGATCGATTTCAAAAGGTCTTTTTCCTATGCAGCGCATGCACGCTGCGTAGGCGAGACCTAAAAACCTCTACGACAACTTCATCGACCATCCACCAGGCGCCACAGACGGCCCCCCGCCCCCCAGAAACACCAGCCAGCCCACCATCTCCAACTGGACACCGATCACGGCCGAAGACACCGCCTCGACCATCAAAAGCATCCACTCGGGGCCCCCACCGACCCCTGCCCCCTCACATCTACCACAGAGCTGTGGCCGCCATCGCACCCAAACTACAACGCACCATCAACACCACCTTCAAAACAGGCACCTTCCCAGACGACTGGAAGCGCGCAGAAGTCAGAACCCTGCTCAAGAAGCCCACAGCTGACCCCACCGACCTCAAGAACTATCGGCCCATCTCGCTCCTCCCCTTCGCAGCCAAAGTTGCAGAGAAAACAGTCAACAGGAAACTGACACGATTCATTGAAGAGAACGCCGTCCTCGACCCGTCCCAATCCGGATTCCGAAGCAACCACAGCACAGAGACCCCCTACTCTCAGCCACAGACGACATCCGCACCCTCCTGGACCAAGGCCACTCCGCAGCCCTCATCCTACTCGACCTATCAGCGGCCTTCGACACCATCTCCCATCGCACACTAGTCGTCAGACTATACGACGCAGGCATACAAGGAACAGCCCTGGACTGGATCCGATCATTCCTCACCGGAAGAAGCCAAAGGATCAGACTCCCACCCTTCCTCTCCGACCCCACGAAAATCACCTGCGAAGTCCCACAGGGTTCATCACTGAGCCCCACCCTCTTCAACATTTACATGGCCCCCCTCGCAGCCATCGTCCGACAACACGGCCTCAACATCGTATCCTACGCCGACGATACCCAGCTCATCCTCTCCCTCACCAAAGACCCCACCACTGCCAAACTCAACTTCCAGAAAGGAATGCAAGACGTCGCAGTCTGGATGACCAACAGCTGCCTGAAGCTCAACGCCGAGAAGACAGAAGTCCTCGTCCTCGGTACCACCCCTTCTGCATGGGACAGCACCTGGTGGCCGACCGCCCTCGGAAGCCCACCTACCCCATCAGACCATGCCAAGAACCTCGGCATCGTACTCGACTCATCACTCTCCATGAACCGACAGGTCAACGCCGTCACCTCCAGCTGCTTCAACACCCTTCGCATCCTCCGCAAGACCTTCAAGTGGATCCCCCCTGAGTCAAGGAAGACAGTCACCCACGCACTCATCACCATCAGACTGGACTATGGAAACGCACTCTATGCCGGCATCAACAAGTCCCTACTCCGCAAACTCCAGACAGTACAAAACACCGCCGCCAGACTCGTCCTCGGCATCCCCCGACACGAACACATCAGCCAACACCTATGAAGTCTTCACTGGCTCCCCGTGGAGAAAAGAGTCACTTTCAAAATCCTCACTCACGCCTACAAATGCCTACACAACAACGGACCCAAATACCTCAACGACAGAATCAACTTCCACGTACCCAAATGAAACCTCCGATCTTCCAACCTCGCACTGGCCGAAACCCCACGCATCCACAGAGCCAGAGCAGGCAGAAGATCCTTCTCTCACATTGCAGCCAAGACCTGGAACGAGCTACCGGCAGACATCAGACGCGCCCCTCCCTGAACACCTTCAGGAAGATCCTCAAGACCTGGCTCTTCGGCTAAACAGATCTGCGGACCCCCCCCTCAGCGCCTTGAGACCCTCACGGGTGAGTAGCGCGCTTACAATTCCCTGATTGATTTCCCATTTAGCCCCAAACATTAATCTTTTTTCTGGTCCCTAGATCTCTTTCCCATATCGGACTAATCAGTAATCTCTTATCAGGTTAATCCACACAAAGCACCTTATACCACATTGAGACAGGCTTACCATCATCTCTTAGTGAATATAGTTCCTAAAGTATACAAGTTTCCGGAGGTCTGCCTGGGAACCTTTCCCAAACCATACAAGTGTATTGCATTTTTTCTTTACTCACTTTATGCTACTACTAAACAATTTCTTTAACATGTTTTAAATGCATTGTCTTTAAATTATGAGCCCGCAGAATTGATAATGTACTTGCACCCCACTTTATCAGGACCTAAGAACAAAGCATAACATCCTCCAAAAGGAATATATAGCAGTAATTTCAACATATATTAACCAAAATCCTCAAGACAAACCCACTAATCATGCCTCCTCCCACCTTTTCAAAGTCTCAATGAACAAATGCAATCCTGCTATTGCCAATCATGCCTTCATGTTGGTTTTTTCTCGTTGACTTTAACTTAAATGTTTTTTCATTATTGAATCCTAGCTAAAGAACTGTTCTATGGTTATCTTTGCCATATTAGTACCTCCTAGTTATTCCATTATCATAATGGAGACAGCTTCTTCACATGAAAGAAAATCACAATCTCACTCTATAGCTCCATCAAATCTTTAGAGTTGCTTGGAATGCCTCTCCAATAGAAACCATTTTACACTTCATCTGCAGAATGACCAAAAACTTCATTGATGAATTCACCAAATACACTGCAACACATAAACTTTCTCCTTCAATATCCTCTAGCTCTGTGATTTCAAACTAAACTGGGTAAATCTTAAAGGTAATCATGCCCTTTCATTCCGTGAAACTTTTAACTCTAAACACCGTAAGCAGTTTTCAAATGACCTGTTGCATCAGCAATGTCTCCTGCATGGTATATGATTGTGTACCCCTGCCCAAGTGCTTAACTGCATTTGTATCTTGGATCCTATGTTTTTATTTTTGGCCGTGGTGTCAGGTTAATCTAGCAAGAGTGCAGAAACATGGGCCTGTCTCTGATAATGTGAGGTTCAGAATTTGTCCTGTGACCTGGAGGAGCTCACCAAGTGTACCCTCAACATGATGCAGTCCCCAGAATTCAGTGTGAGTTACTAGACACCCTAGTGGCGTAAGCTTAGCTATATACCTGTTGGCGGGCGAGAAACACACACAAGAGAGAGCAAGCAGCACATGAGGGCGATAGAAACATGAAGCGTGGGCAGGGGAGATATTTAGCATGGGGAGGGAAGCACACAAGGAAGAGAGCTGGAAAATACATGCGATGTCATGGAGCTCTTATCCAAAATGAAAAAATAGTTACTGAAAAGTGAGCTGTGGAAGGAATCAAGTCAGCTAATCAAAAAGATGGTAAAGAGGCTATTCTCCATTGGAGGGACAAATACAAGAAAAAGGCAAGCCACTGAATAAGAAGCAAGTCAATGAGACTGACAATGAAGCCAACCAATGTTAAGTAATGGGCAAGTTGTAAGCCCACTGTAAGTTCTTGGTCAGCCAACAATAGCTCCTTTGCAACCATGTTAGGTGAGCTCTAAAAATGAAGTGTTTGGCTAACTTCTCGTATAGTTTTTGTTTAATGTTGTTTTTGCAACACGAGCCAAAAACGTGAGCATTGGTGTTACAGGAGCGAAATAAGGGCAAGCGTGCACATTATGCTTAACATTTTCCTTCCATATTCAGAGGCTGTACAATCCTGCAGACCTAGCTTCTTGTGCCTAACAGTACACTGAGTGCGTGCATGATCATTTGTGGACTGATAGCAAATACTGCTCAACAGCATATTTGGTGTCCATCAAAAGCCTCTCACACATCACTTGTGGGCTGGGAGCTTTTCATGCTTATGAGCACAATGGAGGATTGCGAGGCACTCATACCCACAGAAATCCTTCTTGTAAAACTGAGGGATGGACAGATGTTTGATGAAAAAACCTTGGCTGACTGAAGGCATGATATGAGGGTAACTTGCAGTTGTGTATGTATGGAAGCATGCACTGATACTGCCCATGCCGTTTACCTGTTTTGACTGTAAGAGAAGTTTGAACTGAGATTGGTTTTATTGAGACCTATTGTCACTATAACTAATTCTATAGTACAATGGCACCATACTTTACAATTGTAGAAACAATTTGAGGCTATGTGGTGGGATTTGATCCCAAGAGATGTATGAGCAATGGGCCTGAAATGTCCTTCGGGTGAGACATGACGTGTTGGAGTGAGAAGTAGCTCTCGATAATGTAGGTACAGAAAGCTGCATCAATCAGTAAATCCTTGAGTCTGAGAAGGAGTCCTAGTAGCCATACCAGCGCTATTCTGCAGTTTGCCAGTAGCAACAGAATCGCTGTCAATTGTTTAACTTGTTTCCGTACATCAGTAATGAAACCCATTAAGGCTCCAATGGAGAGAGTTCAATATGAGTTCGAACGACTTTGGAAATTGTATTGAACACCTCCCTCCAGGAGCGCTGGAGCAGTGCCACACCATATGAATGAAATCAGCATATATACATTGACACTTGTGGCATGCCAGACTTAGGGAGGAGTTAAATTTATGCGGATGAGCAGGTTTTTTTTACAATGCGTAGCACTGGTAAGCTGTTGCAGCAGAGGGGAAATTTAAGGGATGCCAACTTACTCTAGAGGGAGCGGATTCTTTCACTGGTCACTGCCGTTTGAATCAATTATGACCCGCCTGCTCACTCCGTGGCTGGAATCTTGGTACATCGGAAATGCTGAGCTACACAGAGCCAGGGTAGCAACTACTGGCAAATTTCTGCCCTCATAGTGAGCAATGTGGGGATTGTGGGGAAACACACAGAATGAACTATAACACTGGGTGGGAGCTGCATAGGACACTATATGGCTGGATCCATATAGTGAGGTCAACACAAGCGTGGGCGGAATGTGCCTGTAGGCCTGAGCCAGTAGAGGATACATCTTCTGGAAGATGGGCTGGGCCTTGTGACAGCAGGGATCTAGGTGGTCAGAGTACCCTCCCCCTGGCCTCCGAGTCCCACTGGCAGTCCCTTGGGGGCCCCTCTCAACCCTTTCAGTGATTAGGATAGTGCCATTCAGTCAAACCATTTCACCAGTCCTAATTTCCCTGAATTCTGGAGGAAGAACTTTAAGGGAGACTTTTTTGAGCTAAACACAAAGGCTTCTAAAGGAAACTTGAAGACAAGGAGCTGGAAGTGTAGAAGACACTGACCAGTCCTGGAGGGTGGAGAGTTACTTTCTAACCTAGAAAAGGAAAAGGGGGGATACGTCCTCCCAAAGCTAAACTTACATTACTTATAGGGTATCCCTCCTAATCTCATGACACTGGACGTGATGAGAGAAAGTGCTTGCCCCACCTAGAATCCAAGCCTCTAGGAGTGGGAAAGAAAAACATTCCTTTTTAATATGTAACCCTCACACACACTATTAGCGTTGTACTTCATCATCGGATTCACCCTGACTCCTAAAGGTCCAGGTGGGCTTGACCATATTCTAGGGAGCGCTTACAAGAAAAGGAACTAGGGGACGTAACTAGAAGATAAAAATCTCTCAACCACTCCAAGGTATCTCTTTATTTACGGAGTGGTTGGGGACAGTAAAAACTCAGTTATGGAAGGGGAGTTACAGGATTTAATGGTCCTATGAGCCTTTCTCAACCAACATGTTTCAGCTCTACTCTTGCAGGGCCTAAAATTGTACGGGGCTTTCGTCAGGGCGATTTCAACTGTGGACACTGAGCCCCACTGGCAGTCCCTTGGGGGGCCCTCTCAACCCCTTCAGTGAATAGGATAGTGCCATGTTCAAGCTAACGGACGCACACTAAATGTGCTTTCAGCCATTTCTAACATCTGGAGCCATCTGGTTTGCTATATGCTGCCTATCCACTCAGGGGTTTATGGGACACCCCCTGGAGCTGGCAGAGAGGCGGCGGGCAGCCCTAGATCATACCAGAGGCTCCGTTTGAGCCACAGACAGCCGGAGGGGGCTGTTGACAACTCGCCTCATTGCTTCGCAGCTCACTCACCTGGGCAGGAGACGCAATGGTGCAGAGCCGGGGCCAGTAGAGGTGACCTTCCTCCTGATTTGGATGGTGGCTAAGTGGGCATTTGGGCGTGGCCGCAGGAGGATCTGACAGTCCATCTGCCGCTGAGACCTGTGCAAAGGCCGCAAAGCGTTCTTGCCAGCCAAAGGGGCCTGCACATGTTTGAGGATTGCCTGAAACCCCCTGCCTGGAGACAGGTGAGAGTGGCGGGGGGGATAAGTCGGGTGGCCGGGGATGGCCCTAATTAGATGATCGGCCGCCCCCAGGTGGGGCCAGCATGGCAACAAAGTGCCTTCCAGTGTTCTTTGCCAATGACCAGGTTCACCTAAGATCCCGTCCTGGTATTGGGGCTGCTGTCGTGGAGCTGCCGGTCTTCCCTGCTGGAGGACCTGCCGTGAACCCATCCCCATCATCTACCTGGAAAGAACAGACTGGCAAGGTCTCACAGAGACTAGCAGCATGCAGTAACGAAGGATCACTATTACCCGCCTGGTGGCCCCGATCTGGCCCAGCGGGAAGTCGTGCCTATCAGGGGAGTCCTAACACGCAACACCCTATTCTACTGACCCAGTGACCAATCCACTTGGCTGCCACAGAGCCCCCGGACCTTTTGACAAGGACCGTTGGATGCTCTCGGCTGCTCATGCTGCCCTTTCCTCAAGGGTCAAGCGAGCCAAGCAGGAACTGCATCCATTGCTCCCTTGGGGCACCCTCTTCACGATCGTATCGCACGTGTCATATCCGCCACAGGGAGGGACAAGGGGTGGGCGATGCATGCCCATACCAAAATGGAGAGATTCACAACCAATCCATCCACAACTGCGGGACCACAAGGGGCTACTCTTCTGGCCCAACAGTCCCCAGATTCCACTGACCTAGCCAACACAATGCAATCCGTTCAAGACTCCTGAGTGGCAGTCAAAACCAAGATCGGGAAGGTTAGTGTGGACATATCGCTCATCCGCTAAGTTCTCTGAAATATGGCCACAGGGTTAACAAAGTGGAGGAGCGATTCTCCAAAGTGGAAGATGATGTAACATTCCTCTAGGTCAAAGTGGCCGTGCTACTGTCCCATACTGTCGCCCTGGAACAACGCGCCGAGGATGCTGAAAACAGATCAAGGCACAACAATCTGAGGTTTGTGGGCTTCCCAGAGGGGTCAGAAACTTCTGACCCTGTGGATGTCCTGCGAGACCTAAAGACACAATCTCACCCTGGTTTGTGATTGAGTGGGCACATAGATCTCTGGGGCAATGTCCCTTGCTGGACGCACCCCCACATCCATTGATAGCCAGGATCCTTAATTATCGGGAGAGGGATTCCATCCTTTGTGAGGCCTGCAAAGTTGGGACACTGACATTCTAAACCTCTCGCATTGTATTTCCAGTCTATATCTGGGTAACACAAAACCAACAAAAATCATTGGACAGGGTTCAACAAAAATTCATTGCCCTTAACCTTAAGGTCTGCTCTCACTTTGACACCTCAGAGGCAGCATGGAAATGTGTAACCGAAAAACCATCCTTAAGCAGCCCCGGAACGGACCCAGAGATTCCCTGGGGCCCGAGACCACTGCGAGAATCCAAACTCTGACACCTAGACCACATCAGCGCAACAGATCTCACAAGCTACGCAAACGGTCAGCGGATGTTCTGGCATGGAGGCCCAAACACATAATGTAGCTGCAATCTCACAATTGCCTGAGGGCCTCCAGGCTGCCCGGGGGCACGACCTTGGAGATAAAATCACAGAGAAGACCACGGACATGCAAACAGGTAATAACTGCTTTCAAGTCCTACACAGCTTTAGTGCAACTTACAAACATCCGACTATTAATGTCAGAGATACCCCAAAGACATGTCCTTTATATCTTTGAGTTATTATTGGTTTTGGGCCTTTTAGGGTGACAGATGCTTCAAGGGAGGAAGTATGGGGCGGGGGGGTCTATTAAATCTGTGAGTATGCTCTGGGCGGCTGAAAAGGCCACAATCTGTGGGGGTCGCCAAGAGCTACGTACAACAGACTGAAAAAACACAAATGGCAAGGCATGACAGACTTAGAGATCAGATTTGCCACGCTGGAACACTAATATGCTGTTCGTTCATCCCTCTGAGACTATAAAATGTCAACTGGCTCGAACTAGGCCCATTTTTCAAAAGATGGCCCTTCAGGTAGCCCCGCAGTGCTGGAGGGCCTCCACATTGCAGGTTCATGAGAGGGGGACAAGTCCAGCAAACTCCTTTATTGGTTGGCCACCCAGGGTACGGCGACTAAGATAATGGGAAACGACCTTAATAACGAATCCCTAACTAGTGGGCTTAACAACGAGTCTCAAACAACGACCTGTACCTGAACCACGACCTCCTTAACAACTACTATATCTGAACCACAACTGCCTAAACCAGAGGTAAGTGTCAATAATTAAATAAAAAAGTTACAAATATTAATTTTTTTGAATTGATTTATACATTTACTTATTTTAGTAAATGTCGTTATAATAGACTTTGAATAAATTAACCTCATTATGCCAGTAGATGGCACTGTAGGTTTGTTTTTCAATGATGTGATTCTGAACTGTGCTCGATGCGACTGTTCACAGTTCAAAATTAATTTCATTAAATTTCATTGAACATTTCACAGTTGAAGTGGTCAGAAAGGGTGGTTGGACGTATTTTATATGTTTAATTTGAGTCAATTCTTTAAAAAAATGAAAATATGTTATGGAATCCGTTTTTTAAAAAGAATGAAATTATGTGAGAAAAAAGATGATGAACTTATATTAAAAAGTTTTTTTCACGTACATCACTGTCTCTTTGTAAGTTCGTCTGTATTTATTAAAAATGATTATTTGATAGTAAATTTAAAGTTTCTTTACTATAAATAGTTTTCAATAGAAGTGTTGATTAATTTAAAAACATTTTTTTCATGTTTCAATCTTGCTGTTGTTTTGAACTTAGTGGTAGATTCGGGTTATATGGGCATACATTAATTTTCGTAGTTTAGTAAGTCGTTGTACAATATGTAGTGGTTGGGCTTTGGTAGTTGATTAGCCTTCGTGGTTTAGGCACTCGTTGTTTAAATGGTAGTTGTTTAATCATACATCCGTTGATAATTCCTGAAATCCTTGATTCAACCAGGACCATCAACTTTGCTACGACGGAAATAGCTACGACATTTGCCAAATATTACCGGATGCTCTATGCAACCAGACCCCTCCCACTGTGAATAATATCAACTTCTCCTAGCGGACATCAACTCCTGAGGCTTTCCTCCAGAGAGCACGCGGACCTCGACAAACCCATCACTGTGGCAAAAGTTCAAGATGTCATATCCCGGCTACACTCCTAGAAAACTCCTGCACTGGATGGATACCCTCTAGAATACTATAGCAAACTCTGAGATAGCCTGTGCCCACACCTCTTCAATTTGTATGCGGTCGTGGCCCAAACTGGCGGCTTCTTGTCGGAGCTGGATGCTGCCATCATCGTGGTGATCCCCAAACATGGCAAATGAGGGAGATTGGTCTATATGAGCCACAATGCGGCTCATATAGACGAATCTCCCTCATCAAAACGAAATAAATACTTCAACATACAAACAGCCGCCTGTCCGCTTTGTAACATGGAAGGGGCAGAATTTCTGCATATGTTCTGGTACTGCCCAAACTTGGATGGGTTCTGGGAGGGAGTGATCGCAGTATTGACGAGTGTGACTGATAGAGAGATTGCAATAACACTGGGGAGTTGTCTGCTACACTGGTTCCCTCACACAGCCAAGAACAAGGTGACGAGTACATTTTTGCACCTGGGGTTGGTGTTGGCTAAAAGGGAGATCACCAGACACTGGAAAGCGAGAGGGGGCCCTAACATACCCAGATGGCAAAAAGAATTGGTTAAATGGGAAGAATCCGAGGGAACAGTCAGATTGCAAATAGCAACAAGCATTGGCATAGCCAATAGGTCTCGCTTTTGGGACCTTATAAGTATTTAGTTATGCAGCACAATATCCTTGGTGCAACAACATCAACTGTTGCATGGCTAAACACTTATAAGGTCCCAAAGGCGAGACCTATTGGCTATGCCAATGCTTGTTTTCTTTGCCTCGTAACACTCCATAAAGTGCTCGTGGTTTCAGTTCACTCGCTCCGTTCTCCCTCTCTTTTTTTAATGCAGTTTTATATAACGTGAACCCCACCCCAATGTATTATTAAAGCACTTTATATGAGCGCCAGTTACTCTGCACGAGACCATGTTCTTTTTTGTAGGAGAAGGGAGATTAAGTAACTTGCTGAGTTGCCCAAGATCACAGGATGTTGCTCCAACGCCGAAAGAATGCTTTACGTGAGTGCCAGTTACTTTATGCAAAGGACACATTCTTTTTGTATAAACAGGGAGATTAAATGATTTGCCCAAGATCACAGGATGTTGTGCCGACATCAAGACTTGAACTGGTTTTCTAGCTCTGTAGTCGCCAGATCTGCGCGTGCAAGCCACAGAGCATCCTCTGGTGCCATCTGTTGTCTGTGAGATAAGGCTCCCAGGCTTGCAAATTAAAAATCGTCTGTCCCCCATTGCATCCCAGCAACGAGTTTTAAAGCTCCACCTCGTGTGTGTGTGACTACATCGTGCAGACTGTGAGGCTGCCACACCTTGTGGCTTCAGTTCTGTACTTCCGTCAGCCGAAAGGCTCACGGATTTGTGGTCCGTGCTTCCACATCCCAAGTGATGCGACCCTCTTTTACTCAGCAATACCACACATGCTACAAACAAAACATTTTCTACGGCATAACGAGAGACTTCGATGGCTTAATAAATGGCTGCTGGGTGCACTGCAAGGTGAGAAGGAGCGCTCCCTTAAGCAAGAGGTGGCTGAATGAAAGCTGTAAATGATGCACTCTCTCCCGCAACTGTAAATATCAAGTTGTGACTGAGATGTGCGCTACTAGTAGCATTGGAAAACAAGACGGGGTGACGTTGAAGAGCGAGTGGAAATGAGAGATGTACACATGGGATGGCGAGGAGGGAGAAACAGACAGGATGGATTGGGTGAGAAGAGAACACTGGATAGACGAGGCATGCGGAGGAGCAGGAGACACGTGGATAGGGGTGGGGGAGACTGGATCTGGGGGCAGAATGAAACTGGAGAGACAGACATGGGAGGGGAAGAAGATGGATACGCAGAAGACTTAAGAAAACAGAGTGAAAACTATGGGGAAACGGTAAAACTGGAGAGGCTGGAGGTGGGCACGGAAGACACAAATATACGGATGGAGGTGAGGCGAGAGCAAGAAACCCTAGGAAGCTGGGGATGCAGACATTTAGAAGGACACGGACAGGCCACGCGTGGGAGAGAAGGCAAAGTGATCGATAAGGGGACACTGGAGAGACACATGGGAGGGCTGAGAGAAATAGGGGCGGGGAAAGAAGGAGAGAATACACGTGGGGAAATGAGCTTTGAAGAGACACACGAAAGGGAAAAAGATGCGCGGCCGCGAGACGCGCTCTGTGGTGGGGGAGGGGCGAGCAAGACAGAGAGGCAGAGTGAGGCGCGCGCGCGGGGGTGGAGGAGCATGCTGTAAGGCTTAATGAGCCATGAAAGAAAGGCAGATGGCGGCTACGCGTGTGCACGCGCGCGTAACCGCAAGCTTGAGGCCAGCAAAAGCCTCTGGTAGCACTTTGAAAACCCACTAACTAAATGTCTCGCAGAGCAGCGCATGCGCAGGCTCAGGCGAGACCTAAAAAGGACGGGGAGTGAGAAAACACTGGAAACAGCCAGGGCATGGGTAGCATTGGTGGAGCTTCTAAAGCACCCAGAGGAGGAGAGGGATAACAGCTTAATAGAGGAGATCCCTGACAATGCAGATTGAACCCCACACCCTAAATTCAGCTGTTTGCCAAATGTCGACGCGAACACACTGGTTTTATTGCCCTACAACTGATGGCCCAGCGATATAGACCCACTATGGCGGAGGAAAGCATAGTACAACCCTGGTGTACAAAGATACGAGGCCGATTATACGTGACACGCCTGGGGGGAGGGAAGGGTGGGGGGCTAGTTGTGGGTGGGTTTATGATGCACAGAGAATTCAAGGACTAATGATTGCGAACTCTGTGGACTAATAAAGTATTTTATTGTTTCACCACTATGTAAGGGGTTGCTGGAGATGGGAATAGGGCAACCGAAGCAATTTCCACTCCACAACAGGAAGTAATGGACTACTATGCCAAAGAAGTTTGATTCATTATAATTGTAATCAGAAGTCTTATTATTGTATGACTGTTTCAAAACCCAATAAAATCTGTTTAAAAAAAATCAAAACGAAATAAAGATCTTCGTGAATATCATTGCCACTAGACTCAGATGAGTTATTTCCAGCTTAGTCCACCCTGACCAGTGCAGCTTTATGCCTACACAAGGTACTCAACACTGTATTCACTGATTACACGTCACCCTAGCCCGAGCTCATGAATTACCTGAGTCTTGTGCTCTGTGCCACTAGATTTTGAAAAGGCCTTTGATTCTGTAGACTGGAGTTTCCGGAGAGTTGTTCTGGACAAGAAAGGGCCTTGGACCCGCATACGCAGATACATTGACCTTCTGTACTGCCAACCTACGGCCCTAGTGTTAATTAATGGGGTTCTCTCTGACCCCTTCCCCATAGGGAGAGGAACCCAACAGGGATGTCCCTTCTCACCCTTACTATTCGCACTCGTCATTTACCCGCTCGCCTGCCTAATACGATATGTTGGGGTTGGGAGGGCTCCACAGAGAACAGAATTGCACTCTACGCCGAAGATGTTCTCCTTTACTTGGCCGATCCCCACCTGGCAGGCCTGTGGGGTCTCTGTCTCCTTGAGCCCTATGAGGAGGCTTCAGGCCTCAAGGTAAACGCGTACAAATCCCTGTTGGTGCCGATCCACTGTGACAATGCAACCACACAATGGCAAAAGTCCATACCGACGAAGCAGCTGAGTTTGAAATACCTCAGAATCCCCCTTTCTCTTCTTCCCTAGCTGGCCTGGAGCCTTAACCTGACGCCTCTCCTTGCTCGGACGAAAGTGCACCTTCATTGCAGGGCGTCCCTCTTGCTCAACCTATTAGGACGTGTGGCCCTTTTCAAAATGATGGTCCTTCCATGGTACCTAAACGTCTTTCAAAACTTCCCATTGTCGATTCCCGATCGATGGTTCAAAGACCTAACCTCCATCCACTGCTTCCAATGGGCTAACCGATCACCCCATATCGCATGAGCTAAATGCTGAATGTGCCGAATATGACGGAGGTGTGATGATGCAGATCTCCAAATGTACTATAGAGGCACGCAATTATTAGTGATTACTAACTGGCTGGCCGTGGTTGGGATGTTCCTGTGTATAGAACAGAATTGGGCTTACTGCAGTTAGATAAAGTTTTTGGATTGTTTACGGGGATCCAATCTCTAAACGCCTCCCAGATATAACCAGCATAGTTTTTCGGACCTGGCGGGTGGCCCTGAGAACCATGAGATTGTATGCTCACCCAACAGACCCCGCTATAGCAGGGTCACCATATCTGGCACAACTCCAGCTTTCAAGACTTCCAAACAAGGGACAAAATAGGTATCACAACACTGGGCAACGTCAGGCCTTGGAACCACATAAGTATTTCCAAGACCTTCAAACACACTTTGCTCTCTCCAAGACCCAATTTTTTTTAAATATCTACAAATCAGATACGCTTTTAACATGTACAAAGAATACTTTGAGGCACTCCCCGAATACAACCCGCTGGAAGCAGAGCTCCTACAAGGCAAGCTGGGAAAGGGGGGTGGTTTAACGCATCTACCATACCACGATCAATAATGCCCCTGAGGTCCTCGCCCCCTTGATGTGGAATTATACGCCTGGCTTGGCTCTAAGAAAGATAGGGATTGGCAATTGGCCCGTATGGCCCCTGCAAGATTGCTGTGTCCTCCTGCAAAACCAACGGGGATGATGGACGGAGTGTTGAACATTACAAGCACTCACCCCCAGTCAACTGATCTGGGTTTAATCCATCATCATTCTTTAGCTCACTCCGCCACCCCAGTTCAGACATGGCCATATGCAAATCAGTCTGACCCTGTGCCTCATGGGAACAGTCCAGCCCGAACTGCCAAGCCATGTCCTCCTGCTTCAGGATGATTCAATTGAAATATCTTCACTGCACCTATATTACCCCCGCGGCATGCGGGGCTGCGACAGACATCTAACTGCTTTTGCTGCTCTTACCCAGATGCTGATTTTTTTCCACAAGACATGGTTATGTCCTCTAATAGCTGACTATTGGAAACGAGTGGCGATTTCCCTCTCCCAAGTCCTGGGATACACCCTTACACTGTCCCCTAAAGAGGCTTTGCTGGGGATACTGGACGATTTTGGCAACACCAGAGGGGAAAGAAACCGCATTGGAATAGCCATGATGGTAATGAAAAGAGACATTGCCTTCAGATGGAGACTGACCAACATCCCGACGATGACAGAGTGGAGGAGAGGGATGGACTGGTGTGTGTCCCAAGAGGAACCTATATACATAGCAAGGGGTTGCCCAAGCAAACATGGAAGAATATGGGGAAAATGGTTGGATCATTATGGTCTGCGAGGTGTTACGTAGTTGATTTTATATGTACTCTCATGCAGAAGTGTGGTGGTGATTGTGAAGGATGGCTGTGGACACGGTTCACAACATTGTTTCATTTCCTAGAATCAATAAAATTGGTTATAAAAAAAAATCCATAGCAGAACTATGCTCCAAGATTACCGAAAAGAGTGGAACACTGGAAGTGGCAGCGAAGAATGTTGAGAAGAAGCTAGAGTACGCGTGTGATCGAATGCTAGGTCTGGAGAGAGCAGCAGAGGAAACAGAGTGAAGGGTGCACTCCCTGGAGATATCATCTGTGATATCCAAGCCAGAGGTGAGAGAGCTCAATAATTTTGAACAGTGTTCTATGGACGCTATGCTGAAACTTGAGTCAAAAACTGAAATGCTAGATGATCAATGGAGGAATAGAATATCCAAGTGTTTGCAGTCCCAGTGAAAATCCTATCTGATTCCCTCCGAGCGTGGTTAGAGAAAGTGCTTTGAGACCTGTTACAGCTTCAGGAAGACAGTGCCCCAGTAATCCGGATCATATATAAATTTCCATCAAGGAGCCAGGAAAAGGTATCTACTATAAAGGCCACTGACACGGTGGTGGTGACATTGGTGGCCTGGAGAGATAAGATCTTGCCAAAAGCAATACAGCGGAAAAAAATAATGGCTAGAGAGAACAGACTATTGTTTTATTCTGACATAAGTGCGAGATCTTTTGCGATAAAGAGATCATTGATGGAGATCAAGACATCTGTGGTGTTAAGGGGGCTCACAGCTTTAGTGGGCTTCCCTATTAAATCGCAGGTCGAACACAATGGGAAATGATATTTATTTCCGCAGGTGGAATCAGTAAGGCTTTTTTAAAGCCGATGCAAATAGACACTGGATAAGGATGAGGTAGTGGTGGTTGTTATTGGTGAAGGTTGCGTGGAATGTGGGGTTGAAGTTGGGGGTTGTGGTTGGAGTTGTACGTGGGAGTGGCATTACTGGCGGGGAGCACATAAAGCCCATGCCCAAGCTCTTTTTGTCCTGCCCACCCATGCTCCAGCAACAAAGGTACTGAATGTGCCATGGGGTAACAACAAAAATGACACAGTACCTTACCACACATTTATTTGCCCCTTTATCTTTCACTGCAAAGCAGCATTTGTTTGAGGCAAAACACAAGCATACATGTTTGAATTCCTATGTATGTGAGTATATATGTGCACCTATACCTATAGTCAGATTTAAACAGTCTGTCTAGTTATAGTTAGGTCAGAGTTTCTATAGGAAGTACATTTTTTGTTTTGCTAATAACGTTGGTGCTGTTTCACAAATTTGTACAAAACGTTCAAAAAAAGAAGTTCATACACCTCAGCTCTTTCCTGGAAAGTTTTGCACTGATACGCCAAAATGGGGCCAAGAAAAATGTTAATTCCCATAGGAAATTTGGCTCTTCAATACAGAAAACAGCTTAACAGAATTACACCAAAATTGACAAAAAGTTAGAACTTTACTTAGAAAGCATAATTTTTGTGATTTGCTGGAAATCCATTCAGTCATTTTTGAGAAATTTGCATTTTAAGAGGTCCTGCTAAAAAGTTAGGCATGTCTGAACTGTTGGTCCTGCGGGAATACTATGGTACAGTAAACTAAAAAAATAGGGCCCTCTGATTGGCCGAAGGTGCTGTTTCTCACATCAGCCTAGACCAGTCCCAGTTCTCTGGTAACGAGCTATCTGGCTGGCTGCAACCCAAAACAAAAAAATTTTGCTGCCACCATTAAAGGTCCCTGTGTCCTGAAATAGTTTTTAAAATAGAGTATTAAGGGGCATGGTAGGGACGCCCTAACCCTCTTTCACTTGTCAGGGGATAGAGAGGTCCCACCTGCCCCCACTTCAGGCCCCAAAATTTGGAGAAAAACAACATGCCCAGGTACCGCAGCAATCATGGGGGACCCAGCGTGGCCCTCCAATGAGGTACTGTGGTACTTCCACAGTACCCGACGCTCAAGCTTCACTCACAATACCGCGGTACTGTGCAAGCTTTTTCAATTAAACGTACAAAGTGCCTGGCTGGATGTGAGGCCCTGTGACCAACCTATCACTGCGCGCATACAGAGGCCGTGCACAGCAGCGGGTTGGCCTTGCACAAGGTGTAGGAGGCAGCCAATCCCCTGCTATGCATGGCCAGAAGCAGTGGACGGCCAGAAGCTGTGCACAGTGAAGGGATGGCTGTGGTGGTTGAGTTGGGTGCAGGGCCTGGCCTCTGACGCAGAATTAATACCAATTGTAAAGTATTCTCTTCCACTTGTTCTCTCGCCACAGATGAGGTACGCTTTGATGTCAGTGGTACAAAAAAGCTGCAAGGCGTGCCTGAGCTACTAAATAGTATATTTCATATTATGGAACTGAGAAACCTTCCGTCTCATAAGCGAGAGTGAGACTATCCCATCTGAAATGGGGTTGCCTGCCAGCCTTTATCAATTTAGTAAACATTGTTCTCAGAATCAGGAAGTAGGCCTCATCAAAAGGTATAGGGATTTTTGTGAATAAATACAAGTGTTTGGCATAGCCAACATTATCATCATTGCAATTCTGCCAAAAATCTATAAGGGTAGTTTAATCCAGCAGTCTATCTTTGCCTCTAATTGGCTTATAACTGGACCACAGTTGTTCGGGATCACAGTGTCTCTATCTCTGTGTACACACATATCAAGGTACTGCAATGCAGCATTGCACCAATTCAGCGGATATTCTAGCCTCCGATGTTTCATCTCAGGAATGAAAAGAATTATCCCACATTTACCTCAGTTGATTTGTATGCCATATTGTGTACCAAACCTAAGATCTCTGATCACCTATGTGGGATTAGTTTCTGGTTGCTTGACAAATAACATGATTAGGATTTCTGGTTTTCATTATAGATTTGTTGTGAATTCTTAAGGGTTTTTTCAGTGTTTTCCAATGTTTTCAAAATTTGTAAAAATCAGTGCTTATCGGAGTATGCACTTTTTGCAGCCATACTAAATAAATGGACAGTGTTTTCAGGTGCTTACAGAGATGTTATCTTTTATTACTGCTTGCTTTCTCCACGACTTTGCATCATACACACAGCCTTTCCGCATCAGATCCTTCAATGCCTGACTAGAAAAGATCTTTTCTCTTGGCTTACTCCTGGAATTTAGAAGTACTACAAGAGTAAGTACCAGCAAACGTTTAGTGAATCAGGCTTAAAGTATATATGAGACTGACATCCAATTAAAATGTGCCTGCACAATTTGAGTGCGTGAAAGAGTGAGACCTTTCATTTAGCAGACATTACAGACCCACCTGCCCCTGAGTGCTGATACCTACAGATTGCTAAGAGCATTAGTGACAGAGCAGGAGAGAAGGGGAAGCCCTGAGCATGAGCAGGGATCTGTGCTAGGGGCCTGAGCTGTCGCTCCAGCTTGAATTAGCTAGCTCTGTGCTTGTGTTGCAAAGCTGGTAGAGTGTGTAAGCTAAGTAAGAAGAAGATTCATGGGGGTGGGGCATAGAGGTTCACCAGCCACCACAGATTGGATTCAATAAAATATGTTAATTTCTGCATCACTCAAGGGAACTTATTTTGTCAACCTCAGAAGGATGAAAGGCTGAATCTGACCTCATTGGAGTCAAAGCCAATGCTTGTTGCAGCTGATGTCTTTGTCTACTAAGAGCCTGATTTATAGTCAGGCGGATTGGTATCTCTGTGGGTCTCAGATTTTCGAGGTTTGGAAAGACTGGGCCCAAACATAAATGCCAAAATATCCAACTTGTACAAATCGCAAGAGGATTTTGCTGTGAAAGCCGCTTGGCCTTGCTTGGCCCACAGCCCTACATGACCCCTCCTACAGCAGGGAAGGAGCAGGCAGTGCGTGCCCTTGTCCACCTACCCTGTGTCTGACACCCTCCCTATCCCCCTGCTATGCACAGGCTCCCTAATCCTCTTTATCACCTGCTCAGAGTAGATGATAAACAGGAGTGTTACTCTGCATACAAAAGAGAATACCATGTGGTGCAACGTGTTATCGGGCCCTTAGCCAACCAACATTTCCAAACATGCTCCAAAATCTCCAGCAAATCTGTTTTAATAAGAATTTGTTTTTATATAGCACTTAATACTGCATCTCTGTAGTTTCTAATCGCTGTAAATAACAAATGATGCTATGACCCATTTTAATGGCACTCAACTTTCTGACCTCAGAAGGCCGATTCAGTATTGCTGGGATTCAGAATCACGACTTGAAGTTTGACGCAAATCTGAAAAGTGAGCATTGACTCCGCAAGCCACCCTTTTTTCTTTAAATGCTGGTCGTTGTGTCTTTTAGACACAATCATGAGGAGGGCCAGTGGCCTGTTTGGTCATTATGACACCTGGCTATTGCACTGAAAGATTGTGGAAGTCCTGATAAAAATCGCGAGACGGTGAGTCTGAACATGCAATTCATAGAAGTCTCTTCTAACAAAGGACAGTTGGAAGTTTTTCTGAACAGTACAAGAAAGCTGTTAATGGAAACCACTATTTTAAGCTTTGTTCATCACTGTAAAATGATACCTTGAAGTTGATGTGATCCTTCTGCAAATATAAGGCAGCATCTCTATGTATCACCACTAAGCTCATGGAAAATTGAGACTACCTTAATTGAAGGGCCCTGGTTGTCCAAGAGCAGCGTGTAAATGAAATTTTAGCTTTTAGTTTTAAAATTCGGGAAATTCGACTGTGGGCCTGATTAAAATGACGGCGGGATGGGAACCGCTGCCGCAATTCGGCAGTCCTCCATCCCGATTCCCTGGCGGTCTGACTGCCCGATCAGGACGTGAGCAAGAACACCGCCTCAGGACCGCCGCCACCGCTGGCATTTCTCTACTACAGTGGCAGAGGCGGCCCGTGGAGGTGGTCTTGTGCAGCTCACTGCCAGCCCAATCACGACCTGCCTTTCTGCTATACTGTTCCTGGCGGGGACACCGCTATGTGAGATGTGGCGGAAAGGCCTGTAACAAGATGAAGTAATGCCTCGAGGGCGAATGTGCCCATTTGTAATGTAGCTGGTGCTCATGTATTACCCTCCAATGCCTTCAGGTCGGGGTGCGCACAATGTTTCACTTGTACAAAAGAGTGCAAGGAAACAGTAGGCCAGACGGGCTGGAGGTGCTGCAGTATGGCTGGCATTGGTTTCCGGCTCATTTCTAGAGCTGAAGCATGCCGCCGCCATGACTCCGCTGCCCACACACAACCAGCCCCATGGGAGACTTGTAATACGGCGGTCAGGATGCTGCTGGCTTGGTGGCGGTTTCTAGAGCGCCGCCGCAGCAGGCTGGAGGGAAGACCACCTAAGTCATAATTAGGCCCTAAATCACTGTTAACCTAAGTAGTAAAAGGAGCTTGCAAAATTTAGTGATATGTGTGGCTGGGATTTACTGCCCCATGCTGTTTACTGTAGAAGAAAGGGGATCAAAGAGGATGGAGGCTGGACTGTCCCCCAGAACCATCTGTCCAGAAGAACCTTATTAAAGGACAAAGTGGGAATCCCTCTAGCCCAAGGCACTGTCTTCACGATCCGCTATGATCCGCTCTTGTTACACTTTGTCAAGGTGAAATAATTTCTAAAGAAGCATTTAGCAGCACACCTTCTTCCAATCTGATAAATGTATGCAGTGCCCTTTCTGCTGGGGGTCGGGATGGGTGATCGAATTTATGGAACAGGATCCCTCGGAAAACCAAAATGTGGGGCTTTCAAAGTATGCTTACTTTGGTTACACTAGAGGTTAGAGGTTAAAAAAGGATCTGCCCATTTCCTCAGTACTGTCATGTTTTTAAGGTTTCTAACAGTGAGAGGGGAAGAAAGGTTAATATAAGGTTTAAGAATGCACTCAAAATTATTAAATGGGTTAAGGTCTTCTCTGCATAATCAGCTTTACTGCTCATCTTAGTGTCAGTGAAGAGTTAATGACGTAATTTGGGCAAATTAAATGAATAATTTGTCGAGCGTATAGGTGCACTCCAAAGTGATAGCTGCCCACTAACACCAAAAAGTAAAATTTGAAACTAACTTAGGAAAGGAGGCACCCCAAGTAACAGTTAGAATGCAGTTTCTTTGACTTCCAAAACATAAATTTATTATCAGTGTACAGGATTAATTAACATTCATTCTGAAAAACTTTTTCTTTTGTTCAAATCATCAACAGCCAACCCTTGGAATAATTGCGAAACACGTGTCGGCTGGCATTTTCTGTAATAAGATTTGGCTGGCTCAACTGTTTGGGAGACACTATTATTTTGATTTTTCTTTGTATAACATTTATATAATATTGACAGTCAATCTTTAATTAATTTAGACATTAACATGAATCTAATACAAATTTTATGTATTGGATGAGGAATCAGGTACCTTCATTGGTGGTGTGTCCACCCATATAAAATGCTGGCATTTAATGATCATGAATATTCCCAATGCCTGGAAGGGAAGCAATATGAATGGCCCCCTGAAAGACCCGAAATTTCCAGAGAGTCTCGAATCCGACATTTAAATGGCTGTGGCCAAAGCCTTGAAACCGATCGATGACCAGGTAAATATGCTGTCATCTAAACTATCAGGAGCTCCAGGGAAAGGTCTCCTTCCCATTTTATGTAGGATCTTAGTGGGCCCAGCTGGTCAACCCACTAAGAAGGGAACCAGAAAGCGTGCCACGGGGCACCTCGAAGGCTTCGAGAAATTACACAAGACCTTCGCCAAGAGAGCACGCATGCTCAACCAAACAACCTGTTGGGTGACATGGTCACCCCAAATTGTGACCCAAAACGACAACCAATCCTCGAATTAGGAGTTTGGATAAAGCAGACCCTGGTGCACAGCCATGTACCAACATGATTGACAGAAGAGGGATTTCAGGGGACAATGGACGAACAATGAGCTTTTAGAAGACGCTGCAGAGTTCATCATTCTGGCGTGGGCTGAAAGTGCTGTTAAAGGTTACCGAACAGCATAGAGAAAATGTCTAGTTGGTGTGTGGAGAAACACCTGGATCCCTTGAATGAATTTTCAATCAGACACAGTCAATTCTGGATTGGCTTATAGAACTATTAATAACTTTAGATTGGCTATATCAGCAGGAAATATACTGATCAATGGCACTGTAGAACATCCCTGGGTGTGTGAACTAATGAAGGGCATCAGATTGCCTAAACTCCCATTACCTAGGTACTCTCCCTTATTGGACGTAAAAGTAGTCCTGAATAGGCTTCTGGCAAGACAACATATTCCTCTCCAGGAAGGAATTATCAGCAAAATTGACTATGCTGTTGTGTATTAGTTCGTGTAAGAGGGTTTCCGATGTAAGAGCTCAAGACATTTCCAGTAAGATGTTCACGCCGGATGGGGTAACCTTTGTTTTAGCCAGGAGTTCCAAAACTAACACCGGGTTAGTATCTTACTCGCCTTTTCTGGATAAGCTTAAACTATGTGCAGTCAGATGCCTAAAGGCTTATGAGAACATGACGACAGAGGTAAGACCACCAGGAGAGAAACAACTGCTTATTGAACTAAAGAAACCATTTAAGGCACTGAGTTCTCCATTAATCGCAAGATGGATTAAGCAGGAGGCAGGAATAGACACAACAAAGGTTGGACATTATTCAACCAAAGGGGCCATGGCCTCTAAAGACTGGAGGATGTCATGAATGCTGCTGATTGGTCATCAGATTCGACCTTTAAGAAATTCTACTTCAAGCCTATTTCGGAAGCAGCATCTTTGCTGGTAAGTAAGCTTTAAACATGCATAATCCTTGCGTCTGGCACGGACATTGAATATTTAGCACTAAGAGGCACAAATTATCCCACCCAAGAGGATTTCGGAGAAATCTTCCCTCTCTCTGGCCTTGGAACACGTTCAAAAGTAAGAGGAGTATTTAGACTCCGCCTTGACTAATGAGGAGGTGATCAAGGCAATTGGGGCGCTACAATCCGGGAAGGCCATGGGTCAAAGTGGCCTTCCGAATGAACTCTATAAAATAAATGCATCCACTATTGCCTCTTATCTTATAAGAATGTACGGAGAAAGCGTGACCAAGGGTATCCTACCCACAGTGGGAGATATTCTGGGCACGCCAGTTGAACCTACACCCCTGCTTGGCTTACTAGGTTACGTTAAAGAAGCTCCGTCTGCTTGCTACGCTCCTCTTGCTGGCAAAGCGCAGAGTAGTTATTCATTGGGGGTCTGATGTTACTCCATCGGTAAAAAACTGGTTACGGAACCTCACCTTTTGTCATACCCAACTGTCACTGTTTTGGGAGCAGGTGCCTAGTGCATCTCGACCAAGGGATATCTGGGAGCCATTGCTGGCGTGGTTCCGCAATAATGATACAGAGAGCGGTGTTGGACGTAGTCCCTCTCATTAATGCTTTCTAAGATCGAAATGATACGAGTGTTCACTTCAAGCAGGCTGTGGATGTGATGTTCCCCCCTGCACATTGTATTATGTTTTACTCTGTGAATAAGATAAGTGGCAATTGAATTGTAAGATCTACTGATATGACTGCAGGAAATGTATATTGTTTTAATTGGAATCACCATAAGCACTGACCAGTTGTTTTTTCTTACGAATTGAGTTGATGTGAGATAAAGTCAAAGTATTGCGCCAATGGTGCATGACATTGCTATATATATATCTTTGGTTGTTATGGCAAAATGTCAATAAAAACATTTAAATAAAATTTTTTAAAAAAGGGTATCCTACCCAAAGCGCAGAACGGCCAATATTGTAGTTATACATAAAAAAGGGAACCCCCCCTCCCCCCGAGCACTGTGGTTCGTATAGGCCTATTTCCTTCCTAGACCCGGAAGTCAAAATACTCGCTAAGAATTTGGCGATGTGTATGTCGCCCCTGCTACACAAGCTGATCCACCCGGATCAATCAGGTTTTACGCCTGGCAGGAACACCGCTCTTAATCTACGGCGCCTTCACGGTGTCATGGGTAGGGCAGCGACGATTTGAGAGGAGGCAGTGATCATGTCTTTGGATGCAAAGATGGCATTCAACATGATCGAATGGCCTTTTTTATTTGCCGTACTTGAACGATTTGGGTTTGGAGAGAGATTTCTATCCTGGGTACGACTCCTTTACTCGGAACCTCTGGCCCGAGTCATAGTAAATGGTGGGCGATCAAAAACGTTTACATTGCAGAAGGGGACTAGGCAGGGCTGTCCACTTTCCCCATTAATTTTTGCACTGGCCCTTGAACCCCTGGCAATCTGGATCAGGGGTGACCCCCTTATCAGAGGTCTTAATTGGACGACAGAGTGGGAGGATAGAATCTCCCTTTATGCCGATAATATTTTGCTTTATTTGGCCTGACCATACTTCTCCATACATCGAACACTACACATATTCACTCTCTTTCAAAAGTACTCAGGATATACCATTAATTGGGACAAGTCGCCGGTATACGTCCTATGTGGGGAATGCCCCACCCTGCCTAGAGGCTGTGGGGCTAGAACAGTCACTGACGGATTCCGATACCTGGGGATATACATCACGGCTAACCCATTTGTATTTTATGAACACAATTTGGCTCCTCCACTGTGTCGCTTCCATGATGACGTGCAACATTGAAAGACCTTGCCCCTTACGCCGTTAGGTAGGGCCGCCTTATATAAAATGATGGCACTTCCCCGCTTTGTCTACGCTTTACAGAACACACCTTACTTGGTCCCAGCCCAATATTTCTACGCAATTGAGTCAGAGGTGCGCACACTGCTTTGGAACAATGGTACCCCGTGAATAGCATTGGCTAAACTTATGAAAAGCTGGTACGATGGAAGAATAGCCCTGCCAGCAATTAAAAGTTACTACTGGGCCTCTCAGCTGGTGGTCACCAATCACTGGGTACACCGGCCAGGAACTGATCCAGCCTACAGGATGGACAAGTACAATATGACTCCTGGCGATTACCTCAGAGCAATTTATGGAGGTGCGAAGAACGCACCAAAATACACTCCAACCTCCACTACCATTACTTTATGGCATACGGCTATGACTGCCCTGGGGTGGAAAAACAGGATCACACAAGTCACCCCTTTGTTGGAAACAGACCGACTAGGGATGTTGGCAAAATACCCAGGATTTAGTAAGTGGGACTTGATTGGTCTTTCAAGAGTCGGCGATATGTGGGCAGGGGGGAAGGTGACCCCTTTCAGTGACCTCCAACGGGACTACGAATTAAATATTGGGGAAATCTTTAGATACCTTCAGGCCCGAAATGCACTGCCAGTCTCCTCGCCCCTAGAGGATAGACTCCTAGACGACTACCTTCAGGAAAAGGCGATTTCCCTGACATATAGAAAAATACTCAACAACACACCGGATACAATGGGAAAAACACGAGCAAAACGGGTAGAGGATATGGGGGATATCAGTGACGAGGATTGGCAGGAGGCATTAGCGTCACCCCGGGAGGTGGCGATCCGATCCCAATTTAAATTTATCCAGCTCAAAATCCTACATAGAGCATACTATACAAGTTCAGCATTGGTTAGAATGGGTGCCCTGGATTCCACGGCATGTCCCAGGGGCTGTGGACAGATAGGAACGTACATGCACCAGTGGTGGGAATGCCCGATTCTCCAGACATATTGGGGGAAGGTAACATCAGCACTGTTTTTAACCTGTCAGAAAACATGGAGGTCTCGCCCCGATGGTGCCTTTTTAACATATGGGATGCAACAGCCCTATCAAGAGCGGAGAGAACGTGGGTCTCCCATGGGTGTATGGTAGCAAAACGTAACATAGCGAGATCCTGGAAAGGAGTTACCAGGCTCCAATTCAGGGACTGGGAGACAGATATGGATTGGTGCATGCGGGCGGAGAGGGTGATATACAAGGAAAGAGGATGCCCACAAAAATGGTCCAGAATCTGGGGAGCGTGGAACGAAAGTAGAGGGATGATATGCACACCATTTAGTGACACTTCCCCATTGGTCAGGGACCACTTGGGAGAATAAAGTCCAAATGCGAAGGATGCAATAAGATACGATGCAAGGGAATTGGTCCTATGTAGCGTATTGATTGATACTGTACTAATGCACTGTGCTTGTTTGAAGTCAATGATACTGCACTGTAATTTGTATTTTGTGTTTTGTTTATTCAATAAAAAGATTCTTTTAAAAAAAAAAGTAAGAGGACGTTTTCAAATAGTTGTCATGAATGTGGTAAAGTTTGCTAAATCACAAGCTAATAAATGCCAATTTTGAATTTTCTGTGAAAGGAAAAAGTGCATTTGTAGTTTACTCTTTATGGTAAAATGTATAGACTTATAAGTGTGTCAAGCGCAAATAGTTATTAAGTAATAAGGAGTAAGACAAAATTTGTATGCTATTTTACCATAGGCACAGACCAGAAAAATGATGTTTAAGAGATACATTGGCTGAGATCCTTGCATGAAGGAAGAGGAAGGAGTGTCAGCACCTTTTATAGCTTTGTGAATTACGTGATTGGTGGACACTTTGTTATTTCATTCCCAAAATGTTATGGGAAGTGTAGTTTTCAAGATTTTTTTTTTTATCAAAGGAATGAACTATGAAACAATTGCTATCCAATAAAAGTGAAGAAAGTGATGCATAATCCTTGCCTCTGCATCCTTAATAGAATTGAAACTTTCCTATTTGATAGCTAGGAAATCTCTTATTATGGCCGGTGAGCGATTAGACACAAAGTGCACCAATGGGTGTCTGACAAAGTCATTACTGAGCTCACCTGCAGCCTATATCTGTGTACAAATGGCATACAGCCATACATTTTTATGTAATGGGATGCTATGAGGAGTTCGTGAAAACTAAGCGTTTTATTTGTTTAAAAAAATGGTTAGGCCTGGTACAATAATAATCTTTGTACAATCATTTGCAAACTGAGCAGTTGTAATACATTCTGAAAAATTGCTCATGCTCTTCCTTCCTCGTGGCTACGCTTATACTGCTTTCACACCAGATGGCGTCAAAGCAGTAAAAATATAGCGAAAATCTGTATTTTCCAGTGAAAACTGAACAGGGCAAATCTCGATGCCGGGGGGGGGGTGGTTCTATGTAATTATCGGTTTTAACTGAGAACTGGAAACCCTAAACATGGAATTATCTGCATAAAGCAAGACAATAAGTTTCCTTGTCCGAATGGCTAGCCTCCTGCAAGAGTGATATTCTGTCAGTGAGCGCGCAAGTGGTCCCATCACCAGGGCAAAGGGAAGTGATGACAAGATGCAACCCTAACAAGTTCTCTTTTTGATGAAGAACTTTTAAGATACAAAACTCTTCACTCAAATTTTCCCAAAGGCTTCCGTTTTAGGAGCCATTCAAGGATATTACATCCTTCCCTGTCCCCAGTCTGCATAGTATTGTACACAGGTATAGCCAATCCAATGAGTTAAAGGCCATTTCTGCATCCAGAAAGGCAGAGGTCACCCTAATTTCCATGATGATTTGGTGTATTACCACAAATACTATGGGTACTTGGTACATTCTTGACTTGCCGAGGATGAACCCCGCCTGATCCAGAAGGACAAGCTTCTCCATCAATGCATGGAGTCTGGTGGCAGTCATCTTGGGCACTATTTCATTGTCAAGGTCCAGAAGAGAGAGGACAACAGGAAGAACAAAGTCTAGCAATGTTTTTTAGTGTAGTGATTGCTGTTTCTCAGACCCCGAGGGAGTGTACCTGCCATCAAGGCTTCTGCCTAAACCCCCAAGAGGTGTGGAGCAAATAGATATTTAATCTCCTTATAAAATTTTGCAGTCAAGCCATCCAAGGCGGGGGCTTTGCAGGGCCGTAGCCACCGGCGGGTCCAGCGGGGCCCAGCCAGCCTATATTTATGTCTGGCCCCTTCTAAAATACTTGGCTCGGGTTTGTTCAGCTTTTCTTTCTTTTTAATCAGGATAACTTTTTATCTTTGAGCGTTAGCCCAGTGCCTGGTTCGGTGTTCTGAGAGCTGCAGCACTGCTCCTATTTGAATGTGGTAGTGAGTGAGCAAGGTGGGGGGCTGCATGTCGACCACTGCCCGGGCCGGATCACACAAAGGCCAGCGTAACTCCTTCCTGCCTCTCTGGGAAATTAATTGTCTCTGAAAGTCAACAGGTGCAGAGCGAGGCCAGACAAGGTGCCACGGAGTCGCATCACAGCTAAACTTGGGGAAAAAATGTTTCAATCCAGCAATTTCAATCAGCTGGAGGAGGAAGGAAACATTGACACACACACACACACGTGCATTTCCAGTGTGTAAGCAGCACAACTTTGAAAGTCTGCAATATATGAATCACCACGCAGCAGAGTGCTCTGTTGCATGGTATGCCTGGCTCCAGGCCCGTAACCAGGAGTATTTGCTTTAGGGGGCATGGCCCCCAGTGATGATAACATGAAGGAAAGATTCAGGCCACTGTGGTGTGGGCGGGAGGTATCTCTAGCTTCCTGCATTTTTTTTTTAACATAGATGATTGAGAAATTCAGTTGTGAAAAAAGGATGCGCTTTCAACACAACTTTGCTGGGCAGGTTATATTTTTCTCATTGATTCACACACCTTCCTACAATCCCATGAAGCTCATATGCATTTGTCTAATTCTCATAAATTAAATAATTTGCATTTTACATGTTGCTTGTTCATATATAGCTTTGCCTCAGAACTACACAGTACTGTCGGCTAACCTAATGGTACCAATTGTATTGACTCCAGAAGTCTGAAAGTCAGAGACAGACATGAAGGGATTTAAAAATGTGAGCTGCAAGTTACACACAGATATCAGCTTCAGGTCTACCACCCTAGTGAGCTACATTATTGAGTTACCATTAATAGTTTACAGCAAAAAACATATTTTGTAACAGTCGTAGAAAAAAATGCGACATTTTCTAAATGTTTACTGTAAGAAACTGGATTATTACTTGCGGTGGGCGACTACCCACTTCAAGGAATAATCACAGTCCTGGTCAGGGTGAACACTCATTTTCACTTAATTAACCCGAGCTCAACCCCTTGGTAGCTATGGCACAGAGAAGGCAGGCTTAACTTAGGGCAATGTGTAAGTATTTAGGCAGCACCAAAACAGTAATAAAGTCAAAATGCTAAATTATATAACTCCCAAACCGAATTATGAAATAGAGTAAAATGTAATAAACAAAATGAAAACAATCCAATAAGAGGACCCATAGACTTGAATTTTTTAAAAGTTTAAGTAGGCATAGCACTAAGAAGTACAAATTGCGAATGGTAGTTAACCTGTCAAGCAGTTGTTGACACAAACAGAATTTGACACTGTAATGTCACAGCCCCTACCCTTTTGCAGAGCTCAAAGGAGTCATCCTCCCCATTCAGGTTGAATTGTCAATCACAACAACCTATTGCGTAGTTTCCTAGAGGCATTTCATACCTTTTAAAATGCTAATCCCCGGCTAGGAGAAGTTGGACAGCAAATACAAATTAGCCTCCAAGAACTGCAGGCAGGGAAAAGGTAACTTCCTAGAAGTTACTTTTCCTTAATATTTATTAAAAACCCAACCTCACCATTTCATTTGATTTTATTAATTTATTTTTCCAGCTCTTATTCCCGAGATACAGTACTAGAATTTTAATGTGTAACCTAGTTTTCTCCATGGGACAGCTAGGCCAGCCATAGTGAAAAAAAGCTTTTAGGTGCTAGTTACTGTAAGGACATGTTAACATTACATTTCTACATGTCCTACTTTTAAATACCATGAACCATGCCTTGTGGGCCACACGGCCTATATAGAGGTGGCTTATTAATATTTAAAAGGGATGTTTTGTCTGTATTTATTATGCAAGTCAGATTGCAGTTTTTACACTGTTACAGTCAGGCTACACAGTGCAGGCCTGAAGGCAAGTTTTCACTACCACTATAATGAATGGCACAATAGGTGCTACAGTCCACTAGTGGCATTTAATATCCAGGCCCTGGGTACACTTTATACCATATACTAGGGACTTCTAGGTAAGTTAAATATGTCATTTAGGAGTATGTCAATTTATCCATGCTTAAATGAGGTACACCAGCATTCAACCGGTGGTTAGCAGGGGTTAAGTGCACAGAGTGCAAAACCCAGTAAATGTATAAGGCTAAGCAAATGATAGAATGTTGTTGTGACAAAACAGAAAATGTGGATTTCCTTCATTTACACAACCTTGTCTTTTCATATTTGAAAAGCAATCCTAGGGCGGCCTTATATTTAGTGTTTCCAGAATGGCAACACCGGATCGTGCTCATAAACAGTACTTTAAGGCCTCCCTATATTTTGCAAGGAGCCATCCTCTATAATTACCAGTGCAGCCTCTCTTTTGCTTGAAGGAGCTACAGACCATCGCATTAGCATACATGCAAGGAAGAGGATATGAGAACGTGGAACTCCCAATCACAAGTGGCACTGCAAGATGGAAGAGAACAGGTCAAAGAAGAAGATTATTTTGGGCTGTAAGTTGTACTGGAGGCTCGGAATGTTCTGTAGTTACAGATTGAAAGTCAACCATAAAAACATTCACTGAAGTTCTGACATTAGCAGGGCCACAGATCAGGTTGCAACTAGGCTGCCTGTCTCTTAACCTGGTGGCACCAGATCTTGCGAGCTGGCAGAGTGATGGGTAAGTTCACGGCAGTGGATTACGGCGGAACTGACGTTAACAACTGTAACATACACCCTCTGCTTGTACTCGACGGAGTCTTATTACAACCCACATCGGGTCGGTCCATCTCATAAAAAGGTACCTCAATGCTAGGTTTTTGAGTGCTTGGTTCACCCCTGAGAGAATCACCGGACCAACCGCTGTGTAGATAGTGTAGTTACATCCTTTGGTCCTGACGAATCGCCACGTGATCCCTGACACACAAGGCGAAAAACATGTTGACCACTAACTTGTAGTCACCTCTGACCATTATATCAGCGGTGTCACCAGAGCTTTAAGTGGGCCGGGTCTCACCGGTGCTGAGCACCGGCAGTTTTTGAAAGGGGGCCTCGAAACGGGTCCCTAACGGGCTCTGTTTTGTGCTTTGGCACAGGAGATCCATTTTTTTCCAGACTGCAGTGACAGCAGGCACATCGATGTGCGCATGCAAACACTGCTCACTTCTCACTAGTGGAGAAGTTACGGCATGACGTCATGCCAGGTGAGCTTTGTAGGGGAAGGGAAATCCTTTAAAGAGAGTCATTTTCTCTCTGGATTTCCCTTCTCTTTTTAAAACTCAGGAGCAGCAACATTGTTGTGGTGTCACCAGGGCTCTAAGTGGAAGCTTTTTCAATATTATATACAAGCCATAGTTGCTGCTTATTTATCTTATGCAGCTAACAAGCATTGACAAAGCCAATAGTCCTGACTTGTTGTAGATATGATGTTACTTGTTGTATCAGTCAGTCAGTCAATCAAAATTCTTTATTCGGTAACTATCATAGTAACCATAAAAGCACAGTACTTGTATTAAATTACTAAAGAAAGATAAACAATTTAAAAATGCAATTTCATGATAGTTAACCTACTCCCAACAAGATTATTTAAAGAAAGTTTTTAAGATGCGTAAAACAAGCAGTCACATAAGCGATTATAAACACATCATCTAACAGTTGCAAGGTCAGGTATGCAGGTTTACATTTTTTAAGCCCAAGTTTTTTAAGTAACGGGACAATCCATCTCCTCCTAGGGGCAGTATAAAATTTACAGAAGAATAAGATATGTATCGAGGATTGCACCGAAATATCATCGCACGGGCAATTAATTAAGTCCCGTGCCCAATCATTTACCAAGGGGAAACTTAATAAACGATGTAAAACATTTAATCTAAAACGACACAGCAGGAATCTATCATAATCACTGGTAGTTAAAACAAGATAAAACTGTATAGATGGGGTCGCTAATGTCATAAAATGTGCATGCACCGTTGATTTTTTCAGTTCTGTGGAAGTTCTAGACTCATCCAGATATTGTCAACATATAGTTTTAAGTTCTTTCCTGGACACGTTTAACAAATTTTCTGGGTCCATATAATATTCAGGGTGCCCTATTTTAGACATAAAGGTTTTAATGTATGCCAGCCATTTAATATTTCTAATACCATCGCATAATAGGATATCCTTCAATATTAGTCGATTCAAGGAAGTTTCCTCGGTGGTCCAAATTCTATGCCATAATAATACTGGCTGTATTTTAATGACATCTTCTAAGAATAGGATGCCTAATTCCCGATGGCATATATAAGCAGAGGTACTGGCCGGAACAGATAAAAGAGACCTCAGAAACTTATTTTCTGCGAGCTGCAGAGAATGGACCCCAGCGTGACCCCAAATACCGGCTCCATAAGTCGCGATCGACATGCATTTAGCCCTGTATATCTGTAAAATTTCTACTGGGGCACGTCTACCTAATTTTTTTGCTGAAATTAAAGAGGGCCATCAATGATTTAACAAATAATAATCTTCTAATTTTAATTGCTGAGGCCCAGGTGCCAGTCTGATCGAATAGGATCCCCAAATAAGAAAAAGTCTTAGTGACTTCGATTGCTTTTGAATCAATGAATAAAGTCCTTATCTTCTTTTTAGAACCTACCCCACAGGACATAGTAAAAGTTTTTGAACAATTGACAGCCAGACCCAGGTTTGTCATAAAATTTGAAAAGACATCCACCATCCTTTGCAGACTTCGGGGTGTACGGGTAATCAATACCGCGTCGTCCGCATACAGGAGTGCCGGTATGGGTCGATTAGCTGCCATTGGTAAGTCCTTACACTCTTGCACTAGAACTGCTTCTAAATTATTTATATAAAGCGAGAAGAGGAATGGGGCAAGGATACATCCCTGTCTAACTCCTCTTCCTACCCTGAAGTGTCCAGTGCATTCGCCGCTTCTCCCATAGCGAACTCGTGCCTTCGCCCCTGAATACAATTGTTTTAAAAATGTTATAATTGCAGCATCTATGCTCATCCCTTCTAAAATCACCCAGAGCTTCTTATGTATGACACAATCGAATACCGCCGTAAGATCGACAAATGTCAAATATAGTCTTTCTCCTTTTGCTTTAATGTATTTTTCTAGGATAATATGTAAATTTAGGCCCTGTTCGATTGTGCCCATACCTTTACGAAACCCATATTGCAAGTCGCTTAAAATTGAATGTTCCTCAGCCCAAGTTTGCAGCCTATTTAATAGAACCCGCCCTACTATCTTCACTGTGGAATCCAAAAGTGAAATTGGACGATAGCATGCGGGGTTATCCCTATCCCCTTTTTTAAAAATTGGAACTATTATCGATTCGCACCAAGTACGTAAAAAACCCTTTGAGCCGCATGCATTAAAAACCTGAGTTAAAAGTGGACCCCAAAGTGCTAAATCGGATTTAAAAATATCGACGGGGACCCCGTCCGGACCTGCCGCTTTCCCTCCCCTGCTTGCGTTAATGGCCGAGTTAACCTCAGTAAGCGTAAAGTGCAATAATTGATCCTTGGGGGTTATGAATTCCATGTTATCAGCCCCGGTCATTAAAATTACATTGTCCTCCATCATTGGGTTATTATATAGGCTGGAGTAGTGTTGAATCCACTCGGATTCAGAAATGGCAATTTCAATGGCGGCATTGTCCTTATCTGCCAGAAAGGGAGCATTAACTGCCTTCCAAAATGCAGAGGGATCCTTATTGACCGAGGCATCTCGTAGAGCTTGCCATGCTTCCTCTTTTAGAGCGATCTTTCTTAATTTCTGTGCGCTCTTATATTCACTTCTCGCTACTCTTATATCAGCTTGGTTTTTCACCTTAGCTTGGAGGGCCTTTTTCAATTTGCAATATGCTTTGGTGCAACTTGTATCAAACCAGCCCTTGTTTTGTTTACTGTTTCCCTTTATACACACATACAGTAATTCTTTAATAAAATTTGTAATTTCATAAAAATTCTCTAAAATTTCCTGGTGCGAAGAACTATCATCCAGACACATTAAAAACATATCTTTGCAATTTATAGCCACCCTACTAGTAAAAACCTCATGATCCACTTTTTCCCATTTTAGGGCATAACCATTTTGTCTACCCAGTGAGATGTTTTTCACCACATGGTCTGAAGTGCCTCTGTTATTCACTGGCTTATTCTGTAACTTTAGTTCAATACTAATGGGGAAATGATCGCTCAATGCGATATCATGAGTAATAAAATCTCTAAAATATGAATTAAATCTTTGTGAGGCTAATACATAATCAATTGTAGAAAACATGCCTCTTCCATTAAAAGTAGGATAAAAAGGAATCACAGGAGCGCATAAATCATTAACAAACCCAAGGTCGATCATGTTGTATCATATATCTGGATGCAATCACAGAAACAGCAAAATACAAGTCGGGCGGCACACACTGCTAAGCACAGATTTTTAGTTTACGTGTTTTTAAGCCACGCCCTTAATTACATTGGCCACGCCCCCTTTGAGAGACCCCCAGTTTTTTCATCCCACTTAAAGCCCTGGGTGACACCATTGCTGTTTTTAATTGGGACCAGTGGGCTCGCATATTAAATTGATTTTGGAGCACCACTGCGCCCTATTTTATCCCTTTCCACACTATTCCTTCACGTACCCTATCCACATCCACACTACGAGGCCCCACACCCGCACCACACCTAACGGCTTGTGAAAAAGATCTCCGACAAAGAGCCCCTCATAGAGTGCCCGTCAGGCATTGCAGCGCCAGTCTGACGAGGAGTATGCCCTATGATGAAGCATGATACCCAACCGGGTGTGTGAGGGCCCTTTTTACCTTATTAGGAGACACCCCGTCTCCACCTAGGGGGAGAGGGTTTTTTACCGACCTAGCCTCTGCCTCCTCCCTTCCACCCATAGGAACTGCATACCTCGTCCTCTAAACCAGATCTTGGTGCCATGGTTGCGCAGTGCAGTTTTAATAGTAAAATGCCATAATCATCCAGGCACATGGTGAAAGAATAATTCAGCCTCACTCTGACTGCATGCAGCAAGATCCAGCACCAGGACAGCAATTCCCATGAAAAGCAACAGCAAATTAAACTTGCATGAAGTGTTGATGTGTATTCTTACACAACCCACAGTATGTTTGAAATGGTTCAAGAAGTACCTTGCTATAGAAAGGGGAAAAGACATGAGACTGGTGGGTACGCTGAAATATGGTACGAATAATTTCAAAGTTCTGGGGCAAAATGTCTTCTGTTGAATTGGTTCTCATTGATGGCTTGGAATCTGTGTATTTGAGACAGCAATATGCCTATTGCTAAAGTGAGATAAAGATATAGCAGATGAATTCTGCCTTGGTGAATACTTTGATTCATGGTACCCATCATCATGATGTTCAATTCAAGTTTCACAGGAAATACCTACATCAGTGCTCATAACCACCCCTATGGCTGACTACCCTCTGGATTCGCAATGCTGAGGGTTGGAATTCAGTGAATATTCTTGTGAGCCTTAGAATCTTGCCCTTAGCATCTCTGGTATGTCTAGGGCCTGAACAGAGCTCAGACTTTACACATGAAACCTCATGGGGGCCTGAGGAAGACAGCGCCACCAGAAGCTGACTTAACATGCATACACATGCCTCCTATTACTTTATCCTTAGACACATTCTCTGTCATAAGACTTGAGTAATGAATCAGGTTGTAGATGATCCTAGACTGCAAACTTGACCCACGGTGAATCCCTTGTGTTGGACATGCTAAAAGACCTGTGTGCTATCACAGCTACTCTTGGTCGCTATAGACAGCTGAGCTGCTGGCTGTAGTACTAGGAACCACTCTCAAGAACTCGATCAAAGGGGGGCTAGACTGGAGGCCAACACAAAAAACCAAGATGAAGAACTTCAGCAGCCTGGAACTTTTGGGATTGCTTCAATATTGCACCATAGGAGAATGGTGGGAAATGGTGGAAAGTTTTGAAAACAGAGGTGGAGCATCCCGAATAAGAGTGTTTGGTATTCCTCATGCAGACCTATCAGAAGCTTTTGTGGGCCTTGGGCCAATAGCTTAATGTGGGACTCATGCTAATTCTGTCACAAGGAATGTTTGTCAGCTTGTTGGAAGTATACATGTGTTTGTAACTGGAACTTTGAGTGCCAGCTTCTCACTGAAGGCTACACAATCAGTGCCAGTACCATACAACGAGGACAGGTTTCTCGAGTAAAACCCCACACTAATCAATCAGGGCCCTTCTTCTAATGACTCTCCAACTTCAGCGCCAAACCACATATGTGGACAAGACTATTTAACTTTTAATTTAAAGTATTGTATTAAAAAATGCATTTTTTGTAGCACTGTCACGAAACTACATTCAGGAAAATGTTACAGGTGGACCCATGGTCGCCAGGCTCACCTGCAGTTCACCAGCTGTACAGTGGCCATTCAAAGTACAAGTGTCCTCCGTACTGTAGGGAAGGGCCAGCCGGCTTTGCCATTCACCTACGAGTCGACTGCTGCGTTGAATACTGTTAGATTTAGAGGTTCAACCACCTGAGGTCTGTAATCATCTAAACCAGTCCTAAGTCAATTAAATAGGGTGTTCTAATTAAATATCTGGAGTATTCCTAGCGGTGTATAGTCGACAGCAGAATTCTATAAATGTTTTTAAGATGCCCTCAGTTGTTGTGCCTGTCTGGCAATTGGATTTGTGACAGGATGTGACAGTGGAATGTCTGGAGGTGTAAGAATCCACGCTAGGGATCAGCCCAATCTCTCTCCTGTCCATATTTGCAAGCTTGTATGGGAATTCTGAGAAACTCACCTCCCTATCAGCAAAGTCTCTATGCAGCAGTAGTTGGTTTATGTCCGCTAGTGTTACATCATCATGTCTTGTGTTGTACCTGCTCTCACATTTCAGAATGGTGTTTTCCAATTTATCTAATGGCAGACCCCTGCCACCACCCTCAAATAAAACGTTAATAAAACAGGTTTTAATTAAACCCGTTTTATTATTGTTTTATTTTAATCCCCTGGTCCCGCCCCAAGGACTCTGATGAGTCTTGGGGGCGGGTCCTGGGGATGACACTGTTGGAGGGGAGTGGTAGTGCACTCCCTTCACTATGCATTAGGGTTTGGCCGGCCATCTAAGGCCGGCCAAACCCTCATGCACAGTGAAGCTCTCTCCAGCCCCAGCTCCGTTGCTGGGGCTGGAGAGAGCAGTCACAAGCTCCCAGTCTACCTGGGGGCCCCCCAGGTAGACTGGGAGCTTGTGCCTGCTCTCTCCAGCACCAGCAATGGAGCTGGGGGGGGCGCAAGTTGCCAGCGCTCAGGTCAATCCTGATGCTGCTTCAATGCATCATCATGATTGGCTGCAGTGCAGTCTGGAAGCCTGTGCCCAGATCCAGGAAGAGCACGATGCAGTGGGCGACTGCAGCATTCAGATAAGGTTTTGTTTTATATTTTGTCCCAGCGCCCTCCCCCCTCCTCCCCTCCCTACCTCCCTCTTCCAGCCCGCCACCCCACTTTGGCAGGGGACGGGCCGCTACTGCTAATGGTATGATGATTGACTTCATGATTACTGACTGCTTAGAAATAGAGATCCCACATGTGTAGGCCTTAAACGCCTCCCACAGTACAGATGTTGCGATCCCACTCACCTGAATAACAGGAACCGCGGAAACGAAGAGTCACCCCTCTCCTCTTCAGACCAATACTCCATACAGCATAGTACCGTAGGGGCGATTGATCCCAAGGGGAAAGGGACGTGAGGTACTACCCACAAGCTTCTCTGGGTAGTGGAAGACAGAAAATAGAAGGGTGTGGTTCTAATGGTGGCAGGGTCGGGAAGAACGGGAATCAGTTTCACATCAGAGGAGGAGGAGGAACAGTCCAAATCTAGAATACAGGAAGTGAAAGGAAAACGTAAAAAGAATGCAGGGCAGAGGGGCACAAGCAATCCAATGAACAACGTTAAGCAGCTTCTCTCCTTAGGAGGACAGTCACTCACCCTTAAGAAAAGGAATAGTCACGAGTTCCATTACTTCTTGCTTTCCCTTGACTGCAAGCGGATCAGAATACACCAGATAAAAAGTCTCGTGGCTGCAGTTCCTCCCTGCTAGCCGGAGCACTTGACCAAGGCGATGCTGCCGGCTCCTGCCGTGCGCCTGTGAGGGAACCAAGAAGAAATGACAGCCACCTCGGTAGGAGAACTGTAGTGGAAGCGCAGTCAGCTCCTGCTGCACTTTGGAACAAAAGGAATCTTAAAGGTACTCTGTAGCGATATCCGTGGCTTCTGTGTGACAACAGAATCGAAAGTATCCTGAAGAGTATCGTGGGCGGCTTCCGCCCCGTACTGGAGGAAAGTGTTAAAAGAACGCCACTGTGCTCCACTGACCAGAGCGTGCGTCCTCGAACCTCGTCCACAAAAGTAAAACAATCAAAGGCTAAGTGCTCGACTCCTGCCGTGTGCACCAAACCTTGAAAAGAAAGTAAATTGTCTTCGCGGTAAATACCGCTTTAAATGAAAACGGCTCCTGCCTTGCTGCCTCCAGAGAGGGATTAAAATCAGCCAAAACGCCAAGAAAAGCCCAGCTCCACCTGCGAGCTGCAACTACGTAGATCAAGTTAAGTTTGAATCAAAAGGTCAAAAGGAGGCAGTGCTGATTCCCAGTTAAGTCACCGAGAACACTGCGGAATCGGAAAGAAATAGAGACGCGCTCCTGTGCGCTCTCTGGCCTGGGACGTTAGAATCCACGAACAAATTAAGCCAAGCCTCGGAGTCCAGGTGAGGGGGCTGTATATACTGGTCACCAGGGTCACCTGCTACTTGGTAGCCAATGGGGTAAGGGGGTGGACACCAAAAGAGAAAAGGAGTGGAAACTCAGAGAGAGAGCACAGGTAGACATGAAAACCTGGAAAAAGGAACGGAAACCGAAGAAAGTGGTAACATCACCTCCCTCTCAAGGGCCTCCTGACAGGGCGAGGCTTGGAAGGGTAGCGAGCATGGAATTTCCGGACCAATAGGGGGGCATGGACAAAAGAGGCAGGTTCCCAAGTTCTCTCCTCAGGTGGGTACCCCTTCCAGTCTATAAGGTAATAAAGCTCTCCGTTCCGTCTCCGTGAATCCATCACACGATTTATTTCGTATTCTTCATGTTCTTGGACTAGTATGGGGAGGGGTGGGTGGCCTTATGGGTTGAGAAGAAGGAAGGAAGGGTTTCAGAAGGGAGGTGTGAAACACGGGATGGATGGGATATTCATCAGGTAGCTCCAATTTCATGGCCACTGGATTAATAATCTGTATGATGGAAAACGTTCCTATGAAGCGGGGCTGAAGCTTCTTAGGCCCTGCCAACCGCAGGTTTTTTGTTGCCAACCATACCTGATCGCCTAAGGCATAACACGGGGACGGGCGTCTATGTTTGTCTGCTTTTTTCTTCATGGTTTCTTTGGCAGCAACTAGCTGGTTTTGTGCACTTTTCCAGATCTCTTTAAAGTTGTTGCACAGGGTATCAACTGCGGGTACTCTGTATGTGGGCTGTACAGGCACCGTTCTAGGATGAAAACCCATGGCGCAATAAAAAGGAGACATGCCTAAGGCGGAGTGTATGCTATTGTTGTATGCAAATTCGGCCATTGGTAATGCCTTCACCCAACTGCTGGTTAGGGTTGCTAGAAGACAACGGAGATACTGTTCCATAGTCTGATTAACCCGCTCTGTTTGTCCATCTGTCTGTGGGTGGTAGGCGGATGAAAGCCGCAGGTCCATTTGTAACACAGCCCCTATCTCCTGCCAGAAGCGTGAAACAAACTGGGGACCTCGGTCGGAAATGACAATGGAGGGAATCCCGTGTAGACTAATAACGTTGTGTATGAAAACCTGCACTAATTCACTAGCTGAAGGGATCTTGGGAAGGGGAATGAAATGAGCAGTTTTAGTAAAGGAGTCTACCACCACTAGTATGGCGGTAAATCCCTCTTCCTTAGGGAGGTCTGTGATGAAATCTATGCTTATTGTGTGCCAGGGATATGGAGGAACAGGAAGGGGGAGCAATAACCCATCAGGTGGGGTATGTGGCACCTTCTGGGTGGCGCAAATCGGACAAGAAGACACAAACCCTTGTATATCTCTAGCCATGCTTTCCCACCAAAACCATCTACCACAGAGTTCTTGAGTTTTGTGAATGCCTGGGTGACTCACTAAGGCAGAAGAGTGAACCCATTGTAGTACCTGGTCCCGGTGTTTGTCAGGGATGTACATCTGTTCCCCATGAAACAACAAACCCCCTTCTAGATGATATAGGGGTTGAGTCACCAGTGCAGTGATATCTAGTGTTCGGAACGTTTCTTCCAAGTCATCACGGAATTGGTCAAAAGATGTGCACCCAATCACTTTGCTCGGGGAAATGAGAGATTCATGATCTGGGTCGGTTCTTCGATGGGGTAGCGACACACATAAACGAGACAGAGTGTCTGCTTTGACTTGTTGGGAGGCTGGTCTATATGTAATCACGAAATCAAATTCGTTAAAAACGACACCCATCGCATCTGTCTTGGGGTTAAGGCTCTTGCCGTCCGAAAGTACTCCAAATTTTTGTGATCTGTATATATCGTGATGGGGTGTCTAGCTCCCCAGAGATAATGCCTCCACTCCTGAAAGGCTTTTCTAATGGCCAATAATTCCCTCTCGGCTATGGTGTAGTTCTGCTCAGCCGGCAATAATTTATTCGAAAAAAAGGCTATGGGATGCATTTGACCATGAGTGTCCCTCTGCGAGAATACCCCTCCTACTGCGTATTGGGAGGCATCCGCCTCCACAAAGAAAGGATTAGTCGGATCGGGGTGTATTAAGACTGGAGCGGAGGTGAACTTAGCTTTTAACGTTTCGAAAGCATTCTGGGATTCTGCAGACCATATAAAGGGCACCCCCTTCTTGTTCAGTCTAGTTATGGGCGTTACCACCTCCGAGAAATGAGGTATAAAACGCCGATAAAAGTTAGCGAAGCCTAACAGTGACTGTATCTCCTTGACGCAGGTAGGTGTAGGCCAGGACACGATAGCTGCTACTTTCTTTTGATCCATCTTTATTCCTGTCTTGGATATCACAAACCCCAAAAAGTCTACCTGAGCGGCATGAAATGTACATTTCTCTACTTTGGAAAAAAGTCGGTGTGCTCTCAGTCTTTGTAACACCAATCTTACATGTTCTTCATGTTCGACATGGTTTTTAGAGAAGATTAAAATGTCGTCAATATAGACGACGAGAAACCGGTCCAGAAAGTCATGAAAGATTTCATTAATAAAAAACTGGAAAGCCGCAGGGGCATTACATAGCCCAAACGGCATAACACAGTATTCAAATAATCCGAACTTAGTCCGGAAAGCCGTTTTCCACTCATCCCCCTCACGTACCCTGATAAGATGGTACGCGCCACGTAGATCTAACTTCGTGAATACCGTGGCGTCTTTTACCTGATCTAGAAGTACGGGAATGAGTGTTAACGGATATTTGTTCTTTACTGTAACCTTGTTGAGGGATCTATAGTCGATGCACGCGCGAAGGCCCCCCTCCTTCTTAGATATGAAAAAAAGAGGGGATGAGACTGGTGAAGAGGAATGTCGGATAAATCCGCACGCCAGCATGTCATCAATATACTCCTTCAGATGTGCATTTTCAGGTTCCGACAAGGCATAGATCCGACTACAGGGCAACACGGCTCCCGGCTCTAGGTCTATTCGGCAATCGAAACTACGATGAGGGGTAATGCGGATGCCTTTATTTTGTCGAAGACATCAGCGTATTCTTGATAGACCCGAGGGATGGTGTTATGTTCAGGAACTACGTTAGATGCACACACCAATGGAGATGCCCACTCTATCGCTTCTTGGTAACAGTGTTGGATGCAGGAGTCCAAGGTCACCGTTCTCCGTATCCAGTCTATCTTTGGGTTATGATGTTGTAACCAGGGGACTCCTAAGATCATACCAAATGCCGGGGTATCAATCAAATCAAAGGTGATTTCCTCTGAATGACCGTTATCACAAACCAGTACTATCGGAGCGGTGTGCGTTGTAATGAGGCCGGACGTTAGTTCGGTTCCGTCCACTGCTAGTACGGGTTCTGGTTCCTTCTTCTGGATACACACAACCCCCAAGGACGAAGCCAATTTTTAATCTAAAAAATTACCCGTAGCCCCAGAATCTAGTAGTACAGACAACGCGACTCGCTTGCTAGTGCTAAGTATCAATGTTACTCTAATTGTGAAGTGTCTAGGCACCCTTGATACAGAGGTGCTCTGGGTTACCGCCACAAACTTCTTTGGCCCTGGAATCTTTGGTCGGGCAGGACATTCCCGAGCGTAATGCCCCCTTTTCCGCAATACAGACATAGGTTGAGAAGCCGTCTTTTCTCTCTCCCTTCTCGGGTTAATGGACCTCGAACCCCTCCTATCTGCATAGGTTCCGAAGTTTGTAAGCGAGATTCATCTTTCTCTTTCCTTTCCTGTTTATACACCAAAACCCAGAGGTTCTCGGGTCTGGCTTTCTCCCTGTGTCTTTCACGAAGGCGATGGTCCAGTTTTACAACGAGATCTACGAAGTCAGCACAATCCTCCGGTGGATCGACTACCTGAGAGAGAATGTGCTTAAGATCTTCATTTAGACCTCGATAGAACAGGGACGTCCTCTTATCAGGAGGCCAACGAGTTTCCGCCATTAACCGATTGAATTCAGTTATATATGTGAGCAAGGTATTTTTTCCCTGTCTAAGGTTTAATAGTTCGGTGTCGCTAGCTTGCATGAAAGTATGCTTATCAAATAACTTTCTCATCTGTTCCTTAAAGGCGGGAAAATCATGCAACAGCGGGTCATTAGTCTCTACTAACGGTATCGACCAGTTAGCAGCGACAACCACCATATAAGAAATGACAAAAGCCACTTTGGCCGAATCGTCGGGAAAGGCCGTAGGACGACACATGAACTGTAAATGGCACGGATTCATAAAGCTTCTGTATTTACCACTTTCCCCGTTAAACCTTTCAGGGGCGGCTAACGGAACCGGAACAGGCGTAACAATGGTGACTGTGGCGGGAGACTGCTCCCCACTGGGTTGGTTTTTCTCAAAATGGAAAGTGGCTGGGTGTAACACCGGTCGGGAGCTTTAGGAATAGCGCTAGCCTGAGGACTCCATGCAGTGTTTACGGGTCTATTGAGAACCTCGTTCCTCAGGGAATAGTTTTCTTGTCTTAGTGCTTGTAATTCTGTCTGCATAACCATTAATGCAGCTGCTAGGTCCTGAACTGTGGTAATGGGAGTGGCCTCAGCGGGGTACCGCTCCTCACCATTCTCCCCCACGTCCATCTTCGCTTGGGCGGTATAAGATTTTTGTGGGCTTGGCTTATTTGTTGCGATCCCACTCACCTGAATAGCAGGAACCGCGGATACGAAGAGAGTCACCCCTCTCCTCTTCAGACCAATCCTCCACACAGCATAGTACCGTAGGGGCGATTGATCCCAAGGGGAAAGGGACGTGAGGTACTACCCACAAGCTTCTCTGGGTAGTGGAAGACAGAAAATAGAAGGGTGTGGTTCTAATGGTGGCAGGGTCGGGAAGAACGGGAATCAGTTTCACATCAGAGGAGGAGGAGGAACAGTCCAAATCTAGAATACAGGAAGTGAAAGGAAAACGTAAAAAGAATGCAGGGCAGAGGGGCACAAGCAATCCAATGAACAACGTTAAGCAGCTTCTCTCCTTAGGAGGACAGTCACTCACCCTTAAGAAAAGGAATAGTCACGAGTTCCATTACTTCTTGCTTTCCCTTGACTGCAAGCGGATCAGAATACACCAGATAAAAAGTCTCGTGGCTGCAGTTCCTCCCTGCTAGCCGGAACACTTGACCAAGGCGATGCTGCCGGCTCCTGCCGTGCGCCTGTGAGGGAACCAAGAAGAAATGACAGCCACCTCGGTAGGAGAACTGTAGTGGAAGCGCAGTCAGCTCCTGCTGCACTTTGGAACAAAAGGAATCTTAAAGTTACTCTGTAGCGATATCCGTGGCTACTGTGTGACAACAGAATCGAAAGTATCCTGAAGAGTATCGTGGGCGGCTTCCGCCCCATACTGGAGGAAAGTGTTAAAAGAACGCCACAGTGCTCCACTGACCAGAGCGTGCGTCCTCGAACCTCGTCCACAAAAGTAAAACAATCAAAGGCCAAGTGCTCGACTCCTGCCGTGTGCACCAAACCTTGAAAAGAAAGTAAATTGTCTTCGCGGTAAATACCGCTTTAAATGAAAACGGCTCCTGCCTTGCTGCCGCCCAGAGAGGGATTAGAATCAGCCAAAACGCCAAGAAAAGCCCAGCTCCACCTGCGAGCTGCAACTACGTAGATCAAGTTAAGTTTGAATCAAAAGGTCAAAAGGAGGCAGTGCTGATTCCCAGTTAAGTCACCGAGAACACTGCGGAATCAGAAAGAAATAGAGACGCGCTCCTGTGCGCTCTCTGGCCTGGGACGTTAGAATCCACGAACAAAATAAGCCAAGCCTCGGAGTCCAGGTGAGGGGGCTGTATATACTGGTCACCAGGGTCACCTGCTACTTGGTAGCCAATGGGGTAAGAGGGTGGACACCAAAAGAGAAAAGGAGTGGAAACTCAGAGAGAGAGCACAGGTAGACATGAAAACCTGGAAAAAGGAACGGAAACCGAAGAAAGTGGTAACAACAGAATACTGAGACATTGTGCCCACATTTAGCGCAAAATAGTCAGCTATTGTGGTGTGAATCTTATTTTTGAAAACTATGAGAAGTAACACATCTAAGGGGAATCTCCACTGTTGAGAAGTCAGCATGCCTGCAGGTGTCCTCAGGTCTGTCAGCACTAATCAGCGACCCAGAGGGCAGTCTACTGGACTTCAGCCAATAGTCTCTAGAAGAAGGGGAGTCACGGACTGTGAAATAGAAGGAAAAAGCTTACTCCTGGTTATGATGGGTGTGCCATATATCCACCAAGTCGTACATTTCTATCACCTGTAGCAGGGCCCCTCTTGCCCTAGCACTGTGTGTCCTACAAGTCCAATATCGGTCTTTTTTTGCATCCAGAGTCAGATTGAGGTCCACTCCTTATATAGAAAGATTTTAGTTGTATTGCCTACACGTGGGTAATATCTTGTCAATTAATTCCAGGGAGCATGTAGAGCAAAAACATTAATGAGCATAAGTGGCATTTCAAAGACTGTGCTCTGTATCAACAATGGCCTTCCAGCTTGGTCTGCATTATGTTTTATGTTTGTAATTTACAGATTTTCTTATCAGTTCTGCCACACCTCTTGCATATGTAAGAGAGAAAACTATCTATATATGTCCCATTGTGATGCAAAGGTAGTATTCACCTCCGAGACTAGATGTATCTCTTGTTTAAAAGGCCACATTGAATCTATTGTGGTCTAAAAGTGGTCCATATACATACTGTATCCTAATCTAGCCTTCTTGGGGTTGTTTAGTCTATAAATATTCCGGGACGGAGATTTAACGATTTAAGACGGTCAAAGTGGCATAGTCAATGGTGAAGTAAAACATTAAAGTAGGCTTATGTCGATTTCAATCAATATCACTTGTATCCTCGTAGTCGCCGTTCAGATGTCAAAAGCCGTAGGGGATGGAAAATGTGGAGCCCCTGTACCCTTTTTCACTTTGTAGAGTTACATTTTATACATTTGGTTACTTCCTTGGGTGAGGTAAATATATGTGTCCTCACATCAAGACAAAACCACAGTCTGGTTGCATATTTAATCTCAAATTTACGGTGTTGTTTTTTTAACATCCAGAAAGACTTACCTGGCTTCTTGCACAGAGGGTGGTAAAGTCCAGAAATATGGACATAGTCGTTTTTTAGTGCTTCATTTTCAAAATGTGAATTTGCTCCATGTCATGTCTGGAACATTTCACCATTCCTGGCTTTATAGTCGCTTAGCTTTTTTAGGTACATAGCTATATTAACAAGCATTTGCAATGCAATAGGTCTCGCATTTACGAGAGTTTGAGCTATTGACATTGCAAATAACAATGCCTTTTATTTTTGTTTTCGTTTTAAAAACATAAATAAAAGGCATTGTCATTTACAATGCAAATAGCTTAAACTTGCGTAACTGCAAGACCTATTGCATTGCAAGTGCTTGTTTGCAATTTGGGACCACGAGTTTTCCACAACGATTTGCAGTGGCCAGAAGGTAATGGGTGCAGCTTTATAAAACTCATAATAAATTAAAGATTTTTCAGCCAACAGCACTAGGTATGCATGGACTTGTAGTTTCACTTTTCCAATGATAAATATGCGTCATATATTTGGGCCTACAAATCCCAGCATGCCTAGTGCAGGTGGGTTAAAAACCAGGCTTGGCCTATAGTCACCCTCATGATATGATACCTGTAACTTAGCTTAAGTTGTCTCTAAGTTACACCTAAAAAATGGAAACTGGAAATCACTTCCTTAGGCTTATACCTAGATCCGCAGACAAGCCCACCACACAAGACAGTAAGCCATTCCATTTGGAATCCAAGCCAGTCCGTGCTTTATCTTGGACTGGGAGGGTTCCTTCACCAACTCAAACACTGGGCATTCTTTGACAGGCATTCAAAGTCCCGGCTTCCTTTCAAAAACTCTTCTAGTCCGTTCAATCCTGCTTAAACAAACGTCCCACTGCTCATTAAAATAATATTTAATAATTTAGGAGGAAGGGAAAACAATGCAGCACCTACTGACAAAAGTCAATAGTGCATGCTGAATTCTAGTGCACATCTCTCACACACACACACACACCTTACCGCCTTCGTTGGTCCCCAGCTTTCCCCTCTCGGGGCATGAAGGACATGCACAAACTGTTACCACGGCACGTGAGACAGCAACACGCATCCAGCCAGCACTGCATAGCTCTGTCCTATAAGTGGACAGCCTCGGGCCATACATACCAGTCTCAACATACAGCAGTAAAGCTCACACAGAACATTGCACAAGCGTCTACAACAGCACCAATGTACCACGTGCTGGGCATCTCTCGTGCTCACAACAGCACGCTCCGCCAGGACACACCATGCAGGACCCTACAATGGGGCACCTTAGGACAGAACTTTATACAAAATTCCACAGTACCTCTTTCTTCTCACGGGCACTTCACGGTTTCCATCAGCGAAGGAAAACAAGTTTTATCTCCCACAAAAGAAGGAGTAAGCACCTTTCCAATGACAAGGCAGGAGAATCCACTGCAGAGACCCAATTCCTTAATCTTCTTCTAGCTGGTCTGAAATCCAACACATACGTGCCTGAGCCCCTCTGGGGCCTGTAACTCACAGCTTTAAATAAAACACCCTCTCTGCATAAGTAGGAAAAGCGTTGTCTCAAAGAAATCTCGTCAGAGGTTGGCTGCCCCTGCATTGTACCGTCGGCGCCAGTAGAGGCGTCGCAGACTAAAGGCTCGCGCGCACACGTGCAGGCGCGTTAACTGCGCATTGTGTGGATATAGGGTGAATGAACGTGCACGAGGTGACCTCGGCGGCATTTATAGCCTCGCTGCAGGTTACCTCACAGCAGGTCTCAGACTAGACACGAGGGATTGTTACGGGCAATGGAGCACCCGCAGGTCACGGCGTCCTGGAAGGAAGGGGTGTGGAGGGAGCTAAACAAGACACGAGCTGCATGGTTTATGGCCCCACTCTTCAGATGATTTACTAAGCCTCTCATCCTATAGCTGTGTTTGTTTTCTATTTAAAGGCAGCGGTGGGAGCACGCGAGACGCCGTGAGCGTTTTGTGCGGTTCCCTTCATGTCAGCGGCGCGTAGCTGTTGGGCTTCCCTGAGGTGAGATTTATCACGGCGCGAGCCTGACACCAGGGCTCCTCTGTCTGCGCCATATCCTGACATCGCCAGGGAAGAGACGGCGTGGAGCGCGCAAAAGTGAAAGCGCGGTGGGAGCTTGCGAGACGCCGTGAGCGTGCACATCTGCTGTCCGGCCGAAAGCTGACATCGCCAGACAAGAGACGGCGTGAGCGTGCACATCGGCTGTCTGGGCAAGTGCACATCTCCTGTCCCCCTTCGGCAACCAAGTCGACGACAACAGATCTCGCATAGCGAGCAACGCTTTGCGCTGCGTCGCTAGGCGAGACCTAATAAACGGCAAAATTTAAAATTGCAGAATACAATGTTTTTGGCCAAAAAATTGAGTGATACAGGACATGGGAATCCACAGCTGCAATGCATTATACGAATGCTGAATTTTTTGTACCTGTTCTGCATTTGGGAAATTTGTATGGCCATTGCCCTTGCTGTATGCATTCTGTGTGTGAGGGAAGCCTGCTGACCTGCAGCCTCTGAGTTCTGTTCTGAAACTTATTAGCACTAATTAGCATATCGGATGACCTCAGGTAGTGATGGCTCACTACTTTTCACATCAATGACAACAAAAGAAGTGACATCAGTGAAATGGTAAAATCAATATAAATGTAAAATGAATAAAATAACAAAACCTCAAAAAAGATAAATTACTGATGTAGTGGATCAGCACTATGATGTGCCCAAATCGGCTCATCCTATCAAATGAAATTATGTGTAGGAGGGTTATCTTTCTAAAGATGAATTGCGTACAGCAGTCCCAGCCACATCCAGCAGCAGAAAGCACACATTTGAACCAGTGGTGTAACGTAAGAAGTTGAAGCTACCCTTCAGAATATGAAGAGGGGACATGATTCTCCCATATCCCACATATATTTATTGGCCTTGGGAGGAATGGGGCTCATCTGGAATATGTGACGTTACAACGCGATCAAAATGATCGCGGTACGTTACATCGCAGTTTTTACAACGCAAGTCGTTACAACGACTTGCGCTGGAGGGCGCTGGACTTAGGAATAGTATGATTTACTATTCCAACACCAGTCTACGTACAGTAGGGAAGGTGTTGGAATAGTAAATCATACTATTCCTTAGGTTAGAGCGCCATCCAGCGCAAGTCGTTGTAACGACTTGAGTTGTAATACCTGCGATGTAAAGGCATTGCGATGCAATGCCCGCGTGGTAATGGATGTCTCCCCTCCTCGGAAGGGCTGAGTGCCCTAGAAGGGTTGGGGGCCCCGCGCTGCAGGAAATCCAGGGGCCTGAGTTACGCCCCTGGTTTCAACTGAGCCACAATTTGATTAGGTTTTAGATCATTCCACTATGTGTGACATTTAGCCTTCTCTTAATAGGATCTCAACTTCAACTGTAAGAGTTTCATTCAAAACAAGCATTGGAAATGCAATAGGTCTTGCCTTTGTTTAACTTAAAGCAATCTGCTTTGCAAATGGTATTGTTTTTTTGCTTTGTATTAATTAGTGTATGTTTGTGATATGTTGTGATTTTATGTTGTTAGAATTGTATTTGTTATCTGTTTAGTAGTTGAAAGCATACTTTAGTAGGATAGGAGCAGCGTTTCAGGTTTTGGAAGGAGAATGATTAGAACAATAGCATGAGGGTGAATATAGTATAGTGAGGAGTAGAATACTATGATGCAGAAGAACCTTTACTAGCAGCATTGTCACATAAAAGCAATTACATTTACAGTAAGTAACCTAACTAAAAAGCACATCCACATATTATATGTAAAACTTGCAGATGTGCATGTGTTTTTTTAATCAGTGTGTAAATATTGGCCTAAGGCATAAAAAACGTATAAGCCATAATATAATTTAAAAACGGTACAACAAAGCAAATAAAAACGTAAAACCTCAAAGCACCAGAAACCCGCTACATAGTAGCACATCCAGTGTCTGCCCCTAACTGCAACATGATGTTTTAAACCGCAAATTGTAACACTAAAACACGATCCTACATGACCCACAGCCATATAGAAGGCAACAAATGTGAATAAAGGAAACTTATGTAAAAGCATATGCATTTAATATTTCAACAATACCCACCCGAAAATAAACGTACTTGTATATGTTGTATTGGTAGTACGTCAACGTATGGAAGTTTTTATGATTAGCAAACCTTACGGTAAAAGCACTTCCACACACTCCTCCTCAAAAATACATGAATGTACTTAAAATTGTTTACTTCTAAAAGTAAGTATTATCCCAAAGGAAAAACACAACATGTACGTCCTCACTGAAATATAATCCCCTTATGAATTAAGCAATTCACCCCAAAACAAAAAAAAACTACCTTTTGTGCCTACCCTTGCGTTGCTATACAACGTTCCGAACTGGCGAAAGAAAGTTTAGAATACACTACACACATTCGCGACTATAAAGCACAACCTGTATGACCCCAAACACAACCCTGTAACAATCCAATAATTGGCAATGCAAAAGTGCTAAAACGCTATGCACAAATAATTGACATTGAGCCTTACAGTAAAAGCACTTCCAAGCAATACTCCCAAAAATGCAAACTTGTCCGTTTTAATTTGTAACCGATATAAGTTGAGATTGCCCCAACCGCAACCATAACATGTATGCCCTCATTGAAGTATAATTTCATTATGAATTAAGCTAATTTATTACAAAATTAAACCTACCTTTTGTGCCTACACCTCCATCGCTATGCTAAATTTCCAGAGTGTGTAAAAAAAGCTTAACACACTATGCACACATTCGCGAAAAAAAAGCATAACTTGTACACGCCCCAACGTAAACACAATTATAATAAAGTGATTTTTTTAGAAAAAAAGATTAAGTACAAAACAGTAAGTGAATATACACACACAGAAGCACTACCTGTACGTTCCCCTAATTGCAACATATTCTTAAAACACCAAACAGTAACATAAAAGCAGAAATTCAATGCCCCACAAACATAAATCAAATTTCAATTGTGAAAGGCAGTAACACTAACAATATGTGTACCTATAGGTGTCCTTAAAAGTGTGTAGGTATTGGCACAAGCTCCAAGCTGCGTGTATGTCCTTACATACAGTGTGCATGTCTACCTGTAGGTGTCCTTACAAGTGTGTAGTTATTGGCACAAGCTTCAAGCCGTGTGTATGTCTTTACATATAGTGCGCACATATAAACAAACCCCAAGCGTATAGTAACAATTATTATTACGTAAACGCTACAGGATAGTTACGCACAACACACATAAGAGTTATGTTGAAAAACAAAAAAAAACATTGGTGTTAAACGTAACCCAAAACTAAACACACCACCCACACAAATCTACGTATTGTGCCTATACCTGTGTGGCGATGCTAAAGTTGGGGACTCTAGAAAAAAAGCTTACACCACTATGTGCACATATGCAACAAAAAAGCTCAACCTGTACGTATCCCAAACTGCACTAATGTATAAGACCCTAATTAGTAAAACAAATTCACCCCCCAAAAAAAACCTATCCTCAGTTCCCATACCTTGGTTCCTTTGCTTGTGTTTTGTCCCGTCCATAAAAAGTCCATAAGGCAGCGCAAAAACAATACATAGTAGCACAGCCACTACGTGTCCCCAACTGCACCATAATGTCTACAAACGCAAATCGCAACCTAAAAACAACCCCCTATCTGCCACACAGTCATATACAAAACAACAACATTTGAAGGAGCACACATTATTTAAAAGCACACGCACGCAACACACCAGCAATACCCTACCTCCCCCCCCCTTACAATGATTTCTTGTAGCACATCACAGGAATGCTAATAAAATTTAAAAAAAACATTATTGGATACACGTAACCCATTTGCAAACGCACAATCCACCAAAGCCTACCTTTCCTGCCTATCCCTCCGTTGCGATGATAATGTTGAAAACAGCCTAAAAAAACTGAAAACAACATGTGCACAATCGCGAATAAAAAAAAAAACACAACCTCAACGCGTCGTTAAGTAAGTAAAGCACGTTAGAAGGCAAGACTGTTTCAAAAAGATTAGGCACACCACAGTAATGTGCCAGCCACAAACAGAAGCACAACGTGCACGTGGCCATAACTGCGCCACAAACTAAAAGGCACCAAATTACAACGTAATAACACACCCTTAATGCCCCACACATATAAAACAAATCACCATTGCAATGCTCATGTTGCAAACAGCCGAAAAAAGCTCAAAACACTATGTGCACAATCGCGAATAAAGAAAGAAAAAAAAAATGCCTACCTCTCGGTGTCCTTAAAAATGCATAGGTATTGGCACAACATGTCTACCTCTCGGTGTCTTTAAAAGTACGTAGCGATTGGCACAAGCTCCATGCCGCGTGCGTGTGCTTAACTTTTGTGCGAACATATCGACACAAGCCCCAAGCGTTCAGTAAAGTAAATAAAGCCCGTTAGAAGACAACACAGTTTGAAAAAGCAAGATTAAGCACACTACATTCTGCCCGCCACAAACAGAAGCACAACGTGGACGTGCCCATAACTGCTGCGTACAGTAAAGTCAATAAAGCCCATTAGAAGACAACACTGTTTCAACAAAAAAGCACCATTGCAATGCTCATGTTGCAAACAGCCGAAAAAAAGCTCAGAAGACTATGTGCACAATCGCAAATAAACAAACACCCAAAAATATTTTTTTTTAAAATGCCTACCTCTCGGTGTCCTTAAAACTGCGTAGGTATCGGCACAACATGCCTACGTCTCGATTTCCTTAAAAGTACGTAGCTATCGGCACGAGCTCCACGCCGCGTGCTTAACTTTTGTGCAAACATATCACCACAAACCCCAAGCGTACAGTAATCATAATTAAAATGAATTAACAAGTAGCGCGAAGTAATACAAAACATTATGCTGCGTGCGTGTGCTTCACTTTTGTGCAAACATATCACCACAAGCCCCAAGCGTACAGTAATCATAATAAAAATGAACAGGTAGCGCGAAGTAATACAAAACATTATTACGTAAACATCACCCAATAGCAAACGCACAGCCCAAACGAAAATAATGTTAAGAAAAAAGTGCCAACAGTCATTATAAGCACACCGTGTCCCGCCGTCAGTAAAAGATCCAGTCCACGTGGGCGTGGAAAAAAGTGGACAGGGTGGTAACCAGGAGGGACTAAAAAGCCTCCGGGACAATCATGACACCCAGTTTAGCATAATTGGTGACGCAAAATGACGCACACCAATGGAAAATACAGGCGGAGCAGAAAGCGAGCTTCTAAAATTGTATTGATTCCAAGAAGCCCTCGCGAGCGAGCAACACATGGGCGCTGCTACGCCAGGCGAGACCTAATAAAGGAGCCACGACGCATATGTAGCCTATTCTCTGTGTAGGGCAAGTGCAGGTGGACAACTTCCCAGTCCGGCAACATTGGATTACTCACAATACAATGGCATCACTTTACTGCTGCTAAGAAAACAGCTTTATACAAAAAAACTGTTTGGGTTTTATCTGAAGCTAATGGCCCTTAACTAAATATGCAGAAAAAGAAGTACACATTTAACGACATGTACCAAAGGGAGTTGTTATTTTAACGTGAACATCACGCTTATAATATGAGAACATTTCTCACAGTTACAAATAAACAGAATATAAACTGACCTGTTGCTGCACTCGGGCATGGCTAAGCAGACCTGCCTCTCTCCCAGTGAAGGTTGTTAAGGACTCGTTTTGTAACTAGGGAAACGCCATTGCTCGCTACACTCAACTTCCTACCCCCTGACCACCGCTACTTGGACGCTCCACTGGTTTGCTAAAATTCACTCATTTTTTGTCGCTTTGGTACCGCGGAACACTTCCGCTCGTTTGGGATTATTAACTTCAAACGCGCGTGAAGATACACTTTCGCCCGTTTCGGATATGCGCACGAGGGCACGGGCAAAGAATACTATCGTTTCAAGATGGCCGACAGTTTTTCTCCTGTGAGAATAGAACGTAGTCATCTACTTTAGTGTCCGGAAGTGGTAGCCATTCGTCAAAGATTCAAGTCACAGTTTTTGAATATGGCATCCATCTTGTGATGGCGATGCTTCTAAATTGTTAATGCGGCATATCCTTGGTCACTGGGAAGGAAACTAATATGTCTGTAAGAAATTTTACCTAAAATTCAGACATGCCAACATTTTAGGGCAGGGAAGTGGGAGATTTTAAAAAAGAAATCGGGAGAACGTAATTTCCCCATTGACCTATTGCAGAACATGCAATTTCAAGCGGGAGACAGCTAAAATAAACCAATTTTTTGCTTGAAAAATCGGTAGTCTCCCGCCTGAATCGGGTCTATTGGCATGTATACTAAATTGATCTCAAAAGTATGTTCTCATAGTGTTCTTTGTTGGAAATGTCTTCCACTTGTCTTCAACTCAATGCTCCCCCATTCTCTCCTCCATCTTCCGATTTCCTGTTTCCAAATGATACGTGTATGTCTGTAATTTTCTTTTAGCCATTAAAGATTTATAGATTAGTCATACCTCCGATTGCTTCCCTTCTAAGAGAAAAATATTATTGAAGTCAGGAACGGACAAGTTTGGGAACACTAATAGGAATCTGTAAAATACCCTGTTTGTTTTTAACTTGCCATTACTCTCAATTACAATCTTTCGATTGCTTATCGCTCGATCTGAAGCACAGCTGTCAAGTTTTCAGATTGCTTAGGTGTGACATTTCCTTATTTTCAGGGCGAGTGTGCTTGATATTTCACTGTTAATATATGCCACGTATTGAGATACATTCAAGAACAAAATGTGCCCTTTTATGTAAGGTAATAGAATAAGAGAGCAGCAACGTTCGTGTAAAGTCACTAATACACACACCAACACGTGGAATCTTTAACGAGGAACATTTTGGAAAACTAGGGATGAATTTAATTTCCCAATAACACTGAAGTGTTGGGAGCAAAACACGTGGAGCGCAGATGATGTTTATTCTGAAGAGGGCTGAGGTACAGCCCGTGGGCTGGAGGACTAGAACAGATTCTGCCTGTCAGACATTGTGACCGGATTCCAGGAGGGGGCTGCAGGCCGATGCTAATGGGGCTGCACTTGCATCCTGCCGAGGCACGCAACGCCCATAGGGCTAAAAGGGCTATAGCCTCGCGTAGTGCTCTCTGCCCGGGCTGCTGCAGCCTCCTGGACACATGGGATTCTTTTAGCAGACCTGCACACTGCTATCGCGCAATAAGTCACATACCACTCTGAATTTATTTAGCAAAAAAGGCCACTTTATTAAGACTGGTATGTAGCGAACGTTTCCATAAATGCAAACATTGTAAATAATTGAAGAACACTAATACATAGAAATCCAAAAACTCCCCCCCCAATAAAAACACCATGTTCTACCACCTTTGCCATTCTTCCTCCATTCACTGCCTTTTCCTTGCATACTCCAATCGCACGATCTCCCCAAGCGATCTGCTCTAGTGTTGATCCAAACTAGTTCGCTTACTCTTCAGCTCCCCTGAGTTCTGTCCTCCCCCCGAGGGATGGATAAGCCCGCTCCAGACTGTCCACCCCCCCAAAAAACCGCCGCCCAGGAAAACCGAAGAGTTTTCCTGCCCCACTCAAGAATGTTGATTTATTGAAATTTATTTATGTACTTTTGTTAGAGCACCAAATAGTTTCATTCCACAATTTTGCAAGCCATTCCCTTATTTCCACCAGATAGTAAGATCGACCCATCTGAGATAAGTGCACCCCATCAGAACGAAAATTTGTTGCATCGACTTTCATTAGAGCCTTATGAGGTAGAACTGAAATACCCACGTTTCGCAAAAACTTTAATTGCTCTATTTAATTTTCTTCTAGCTTTATCTATTGCTGCATGGTTTATGGCTCCTCTCCAATTTTTCCTGGGTAAAAATTCTGTCCAAATTAAACATATGCTTCCCCAATTATGCTTTATAACTGACAAGTCCAGTTTCATTAGTTTTATTAATGACAAACCAGATAAAGTGACTAAATCATTTTCTCCTAAATGGATTAACAACACGTCAGGGCATCCTCTGGACGAGAAAAGTTCTGTTAAGATGGGCAACAAACTCCCCCAATGCATACCACTTTTACCCCTCCAAACCACTTCATGCCTGGTACTTGGAAGTCCAAGAGAACAGCCATATATTTGTTGCACAGCATACAATGCCGTACATTTTATGAAGGAGTGTCCTACAATACATGTAATCATTTTAACCAACATTGGCCCATGAACACAACCTAAGGTTAAAAGAAAAAGGAATTAGCAAAATGTGTCTCAAATAAAATGTCTTCTTTCTTACATATTTCTCACAACAGTTTGATTTCCATCTCCCTATTCTTTTTATCTCAGACCATGACCACCCCAATGTTGCGGCTTCAGTTGCCGCCCCAATACGAAAAGAATGTGTGCCATATTTCAAAGGATTTTTCCCAAGGTTGCTCAAAGCTTTTCGTAAAACAGATAATAAAGTTGAAATAGTCAACTTGTTACCATCCTTGTGGCAAAATATTTCACTTCTCTTTACTTCTCCATGCATTTTGAAATTTTCCCATTCTTCAACTGGGCAGCAACCACTAACTCCGCTCTTATTGAGACAAACCCATTTACCTCGCCCCAATTGATCTGTTTTGGATGCTCTCAACCAAATTCTCAACTGATCAAATTCCAGAAATATCTCATCACTTGTGATTCCACCTTGCCCTCTTAAACCTAGTAATTTGGATGCTCTAAATGCCCCAAAAAACAACCATAACATGCATAATCTAAACAGGAGCTCCTCAAACTTATTATAACAGCAAAAAGGCAGCTGGAGCAACAATTGTTGCAATAATTGGAAAGTTACTGGTTCTCTGAGTGATTTTTTTATATTGTTGCTCCCTACTCAAACCTTTTAAAACTTTTTTAACTAAAAAACCTTGAACCGGGTCATAACCGCAAAATAAGTGACCGTAAAAAGTGATTCCTGCAAGTTTGCCAGCAATAGTTGTATGCGATAAACCTTTTTGAATTAAATGTAAAACAAAACCTAGAATACATTGTTCCTTTTTACAATAACTTAATAGCTCAATCCATGCTTTCTGATAACTTCGGCGAGTGGTTGGGGCTAAAGATTTTTCTACAAGTTTCACTATTCTCAATCCCCCCCAGGCCCAGACGTTCTGCAGGATCAAAGTCTTGTTGCTGTCTGCTCCAGGTGCCAGGCTGTGAAATTTCTGCCAATGAAATCGAGACAAAGCGGCTGCAATGTTATTTTTTGAACCTGGTACATGCCTTGCTTTAAATACAATATTAAGTTGCAAACATTTCAGCATAAAAGCTCTCAGTAAATTAAGCACCTATAAGTCCTTAGCTTTCTGTTTGTTGACTAATTCTACAACAGCCATATTATCTACATTGAACATAACTGATCTGTTCTGAAGTTCACTTCCCCAAATATGAAGAGCCACTACTAAAGGGAATAGCTTTAAAAAGGCAATACTGCGGCCTTGTTGCATCCATGATTGTGGCCAACTCTCGGCACTCCAGCGACCGTCCCAAAATATGCCAAAACCTTTAAAGCCAGAAGCATCGGAAAAAATCTGAACTTGCCATGTAGTGTCTTCGTCCACAAAATACAAAGAAACACCATTAAAGTCATCCAGAAACTTTATCCAGATCAACAAGTCCTCTCTAATAGCTCTGGTGATCCTTATTGTATGGTGAGGTAAATATGCCCCAGACATAGCCAGGCCCAAACATCTACAAAATGTTCTTCCAGCTGTGACTACTCTGCACGCAAAATTTAAGTAGCCTAAAAGTTTTTGCACTAACCTTAATTCCAATTTCTGTTTATCCATAACTGCTATCAAGAAAAGCCATATCTCTTGAACCTTTGAAGCTGGGAGCCTAGCTATCATTTTTGTTGTGTCAATCTCGATACCAAGGAATGTCAATCTTGTGCTTGGTCCTTCCGTCTTGTCAGGTGCCAAAGACGAGCCGAGCTCATCAGCCAAAAACTGAAAAAACTGCAAAGCTCTCAAACAATCACCTGAATCTTTTTTGCCAATGAATAAAAAATCATCTAAATAATGGCAAATCAGACTGTGACCACTAATTTCCATAAAAAACCATTGCAGAAACGTGCTAAAAAACTCGAATAGTGCACAAGAAATAGAACAACCCATATGGAGTACTTTGTCAACATAGAAGAAACCCCCAAAATGCATACCAAGGAGTTCAAAATCAGCCGGATGTATTGGTAATAAGCGAAATGCTGATTGTATGTCGCTTTTTGCAAGCTCGGCTGCCCTACCTGCAGTTCTCACCATTTTCAAAGCATCGTCTACTGATGCGTAGGACACCTTTGAGTCCGCCTGTGAAATGAAATCATTAACAGATTGACCCTCAGGCCAAGAGAGATGATGGATCAATCTATAATCACCTGGAGTTTTCTTGGGTACCAAACCTAAAGGTGAGATGATCAAATCTGGAAATGGACAATGTATAAAAGGACCTGCCATTCTACCTGCTCGTAACTCTGCATTTAATTTGTTTTGAACAATGCCAGGCAGTTCTTTCACTGACTTTAAATTATCCGCCCACCTCTTTTGTCTTGGCCTTTGGTAACCAATTCTAAAACCATCTCTAAAACCCCAGAACAAACTGGAAGCCGCTTCAATATTGGTATAATGCTGTAACCACAAATATAAAATCTCAAATCTAATAGGAGAATTAGCCTTTTGTGTTATGTAGTAATTGCTGACCTCTACCTCTGGCAAATCTGCTCTGTTCCCCGAATTTAGATGCTGAAAAACATTGTGTGAAAGGATGTTTTCCTCCACAATGGGAGCATTCATGCTTGTAACTGCAAAATTGTCTGACACAAAGCCCCTTGTTAAAATTTCAACAGGCAGCTGATCCAGAAGCTTGGTTTTTCCCATACCATCCCACCCCAACTTGGGCGGGACGATACTGAAAAGACCGATAAGTGATAGGCAAACCACTTGCCATATGTGTAGTAGCAGGAGGTTGTGTAGATGACATCCATTGGAGCCAAAGCTCCGAATCGATATCACCCCATGGCTTATCATTATTCAAACTAACCCTGGCCCTGAACTCTTCATTGTAATTTAACCATGCATAACCACCGAAATGCATTTGGGCTTTACGTATGATGTCCATGTATTTAAAAATTGCCACATCCCTGTCTTGATGTTTCTCGCAATAAATGCTTGAATAAATAAAAATGCAGAGGTCCAATTTTCAATTGATTTATGGACCCTTGGTCTTCTAGCTAACTCCTATTCCTCTTCCTTAGAACCTTCTTTCGCTTGAATGTCTCTATGTAACAGTTTAAAAACATCAACAAATTCATGATTCCAGATTTTATTTTTAGTTTTTTCCGATAAATGTGATCCCAAAGGCATAACAATACCCATATAAGGTAATCTTTTATGTACATTCTTTTCTTTCTCTTTTTCTTCTTTGTTGTCAACCTAGCTAGCGTTGATGTCAGCTTTTTCACTTTGAATCTGTTTATCACACTTTAATGTTTTAGAATTCACATCGTCCTTATTTTTGGCTGATCCAAACCCAGATTGATAACCCTTTGTAAATCCGTAGCAGAATTTACCACTAAACCTCGTTGAAATAAAGACGCATCCCTCTTATTGTCCCAGGCTGACCACCACGATGCCTTACCTTTGGGCAAATGTGATGCTTTCTTTTGTACTTCTTCAGCGTCTCGTAGCTGCAGTTTTCTTTTGCTTCCATCCTGATTCATTGCTCGGTCCGCTCCAGACTTCTACAATATACTAAAAACACTCTTTTGGCCTGGAAAACCCCCTTTCTTACCCATAACATCAGGCATTTCTACCACTACACTATCATGCTCTCTCAACTCACCTTCCTCCAACTCTTCGCTTTCCTCGTCATAGTCAAGAATTTCATCGCCCTCACTCAAACTCACAGCACCACTTAAACCTGGCTTATCCCCATCCCCATCCCCTACCCCACCATCATACAACCTCCATTGTGATGCAGACAAATGCTTGTGATGTGCCCTCGATGAAGGAAAATCCGCCAATGATCTTCCTTGTTCTTCTGGCCAACGTGAAAGAGCCGCCACGTGCTCTGCTGGCATGTGAGCTGGACTGTTGTCTCCAACCGCCCGATCCATTTTCTGTTGCTGATTTATACCATGTTGACATACCACTTCAGCAGCGCCAACTGATTTGTTCGCTAACTTAGCACTAACAGAATTCTCCACCCACACCCACTGACCTGACCTGACACTTTTGAAATCTTTTGCCTTAATGCCTGAAACATATTCTGTCTGTTCCCGTTCCATGAGGGTGTTCGCTGTAAGGTCCCCCCTCTCAGGCCCCCACTCAGCTTGCTTGCCTACCTTCAACTTGTTAAAATGTTGTCCACAATCATGTAAATTATCTGAAAATGAACTCCGATTAGTTATAGAGCTAGTGGCTTGATGCAACTCCTTTGTTTTGACAAGCGCAGAATTGCGCGCTTTTTGCCTTATGCTACCAGTGTTAGTAAGTGCATCTGTGTGAGAAACATCTTTATTTGATGACATGCCCAGAGAAAAATTGTCAATATTATTCATTGCGCCAGACACTGTGTCACTATGTAACGGAAAATTCTGCTTCTCCACATACTACAAAGGCCCACAAATCACAGGAGCTGATACGTCATGCTCCTTGCGCTTGAAAAACTTATTGCGAGGCTCACTATTCATAAAGAACTCGCAAGCGGGCGTTTCTTCAATGCACGCGTTCTCTCCTGACGAGAAAACATTGACCGCGTCTTCACATAAAGACGCGGCCTCCTCAACAAGTGACGCACTATTAACACTAGGCGGCCCGCCCAACGCCAGGATTGTCTGCCTATCGGTGGTCTGTATGAACGACTCTGCCCCACGAGCTCCACCCCGCCGTTTTGACACTCCTCCAGCAGAAAGCCTGCTGGACCGCGGGGGCAGAGGTTGAGCTTTACGCGGCGCGGTCACCGGTGCATTCTCCTTGTCCTCCGCAGCCAGCAGCGTTAAAGCTTCCTGACGCGAGCCTGAAACGCCTGCATCACGCGTTTGTTGAGGTAATTTACGTTTCTTGCCAGCGCTCTCATTATTTAACTTATTAATCTTTGAGACAACCGGCAAACAAGCTGCCACAGCAGCCGCCACGCCTTTAGCAGCCCTACGCTTCGGCCTCTCAAAACCTACCCATGCCTCACCCGTAACACCGGGCTTTAGAAGGTCTGCCCGCCCTGCTTCACATAAAATTTTTATCGCCTTGCGCACCTCCTCATTATCGCCCATTTTATTAAATAAATTAGGCAACTTAAATTATGACCCACCTTACCTGACTAAAACTTAGCCTTCACTCACAAAATGGCTCCGCCCTCAGACCACCCGTTTGCAAGCACTGCCTCACGAGTGCCTTCCCACTCAAAATGGCTTCCTAAAATAGAATACCTAAGTCCCGCCCCTAAAATGCCTAGCCTACCTATCCTCTAACGCGGCCTGCTCCATGGCGCGAAATCGCCCAGGGGGAGACCGGCTAAAGCCTAGCTCCCTCTGGGCCCCCCCATCGCGCAATAAGTCACATACCACTCTGAATTTATTTAGCAAAAAAGGCCACTTTATTAAGACAGGTATGTAGCGAAAGTTTCCATAAATACAAACATTGTAAATAATTGAAGAACACTAATACATAGAAATCTAAAAACTCCCCCCCCCAATAAAAACACCATGTTCTACCATCTTTGCCATTCTTCCTCCGTTCACTGCCTTTTCCTTGCATACCCCAATCGCACGATCTCCCCCCATCAAGCATCCCCAAGCGATCTGCTCTAGTGTTCATCCAAACCAGTTCGCTTACTCTTCAGCTCCCTGAGTTCTGTCCTCCCCCCCCGAAGGATGGATAAGCCTGCTCCAGACTGTCCACCCCCCCAAAAAACCGCCACCCAGGAAAACCGAAGAGTTTTCCTGCCCCACTCAAGAATGTTGATTTATTGAATTGTTTTAATGTACTTTTGTTGGAGCACCAAAGCCAAGCTCCCCCTGGGCCCCCCCATTGTTGTTGGCCATCCAAACACCTTCAAAAAGTGGAGGAGGCTCTATTTTTATTTTTAAATTTCTTCTTGTGCCCCCTGCAGTCAAGCTCTCTTCAACCCATTTGCAAGGCGTCAAAGACTTGGTGGGGGACAGATAAAAACCCCCATTTGCATCTTGCCCCTCTCCCCACTGACAAACACACTGCATACCTTGCCAGAGCTAAACTTCTAAAAAGGAGAAATAATATACATACCTTTCCTTTAAAATGTAATTGAACAAGACAGTGATAAGCGTCCGCCTCGCCCCCTTCCGATCCAAGGACACCAAGATCATCTGCGGCGTACCCCAAGGCTCCTCCCTCAGCCCAACGCTGTTCAACATCTACATGGCACCCCTCGCCCACGTCGCCCGACAGCACAACCTCAACATCATCTCCTACGCCGACGACACCCAGCTGATCCTCTCCCTCACCAAAGACCCTCACACCGCCAAAGCCCACCTCCACGAAGAAATGAAGGCCGTCGCCGAATGGATGAGGACCAGCCGCCTGAAGCTGAACTCGGACAAGACGGAGGTCCTCATCCTTGGTTCCAACCCTTCAGCCTGGGACGACTCCTGGTGGCCAACATCACTGGGAACAGCCCCGCCACCCACCGACCACGTACGCAACCTAGGGGTCATCCTCGACCCCACCCTCTCCATGACTAAGCAGGTCAACGCCGTTTCCTCATCCTGCTTCAACATCCTCCGAATGCTCCGCAGGATCTTCAAGTGGATCCCCACCGAAACAAGAAAAACAGTCACCCAGGCCCTCGTCACCAGCAGGCTGGACTACGGAAACGCCCTCTATGCAGGAACGACGGCTAAGCTCCTGAGACGGCTGCAACGCATCCAGAACGCCTCTGCACGTCTTATCCTCGACATCCCCCGACGCAGCCACATCACACCCCACCTGAGAGACCTGCACTGGCTCCCTGTCAACAAGAGGATAACCTTCAAGCTCCTCACCCACGCACACAAAGCACTCCACAACTCCGGACCAGCCTACCTCAACAGACGACTCAGCTTCTACACCCCCACCCGCCAGCTCCGCTCGACCAGCCTCGCCCTCGCCACAGTCCCCCGCATCCGGAAAACGACCGCCGGCGGCAGATCCTTCTCCCACCTCGCCGCCAAGACCTGCAACACCCTCCCCACCAACCTCCGACAGACCCAAGACCTACTGGCCTTCAGAAGACTCCTCAAGACCTGGCTCTTCGATCAGTAGCAGCACCACCCCCCTCTTCCCCCAGCGCCTTGAGACCCTCGCGGGTATGTAGTGCGCTTTATAAGTGACATGATTGATTGATTGATTGATTGATTGATTGGGATTTCTATAGCACTTTCCCAATGCTTGAGAGGGCCAAGGCGCTATTACACTGGAAACAATTAAAGAAGGGTTTTACATTCAACTAAAAGTAAAATATTTATGACATTAAAAAATAAATGTTAATTAACTTTTTTCTTATTGCCTTCAAAACAATTTCTAACATAACGTGCCAATTAAACAAAATCTAAAATGAAGAATTGCATTCTGTCATTAGGTTCTATCAATTATTTTAATTAATGGCCATGTTCATCCGCTCATTCCAGGTAATTGTTGCTTTTAGCACAGTTTATTGTGGGTGCAGTAGGTTTGGTTGTACTGCAAAGTGCATCTTGAATTTTCCTTCCATAGAGTCTGCTTTGGGGGTAATTGGGTAAACTCTTGTGCCCTTAAACTGCTGAAATCACTATCTTTGCACCCTTGAAGGGCAGAACCCTTCATCTGATACCAAAGCATTCCAAACATAGGCAAAAATGCACTCACACACTTCTATCCATTAGAATCGGTCGAGAGCACCTATCTTTCACTCCTCTTCACTTCAAATTCATGCATAACAGCAGTGACAACAAGAGGTGGGCAAGCCACTGAAAGCTGAAGTCTGGCTCTGGTTTAAACTCAGCTTGATGTCCTGTTGGAACCTCGAAACCGTAATCAGCCATGCTTTAATGCGGATTCTGCCTTCCTCCCCCCTCTAGCCAGGATGTGGTGTTACAGCCAGTGCTGCCGATTTTGGAACTGGGGAAGTAGATTCCAGTCTCGGCGTCAGCTTAAAATTCTGTGATTCTGGGCAAATAGCTTAATCTACTCATGCCTATAAGCAATGAACATGATCTTGTGTAATGTAACTCGTGGTCATCTAAAGTGCTCCAATTTGTTCTTTGGGTTGAGGTCACGAAGAGGTAAAAACAAAGCCTTGACATAAGGAAAGACAAAGAGATACCCATTTCCTGGCTGATTTGTACAAAGTGAAACCAGAAAAACTGGATAATAGCAGCTTCACGCTTAAATCGTGTGATCTTAAGCAAATATTTTATTTCACCAAAACTCTTTCTTCTACATATCTTTTAATAAATACTTCTCAGTGCAGCACTGTAATGTGATGTATTAATGTCAAAGCTTGACATGTTAAAGAAGTACACTTTGTTAAAATTTTGAACAACTTTATCATATTTTTATGTAATATTTCTTGTGTTTTTTACCTTTCAAACATTTTCAGGGCTCAGCTCTTGCACGGGCTCTAAGATCTGAGCCAGGCCCTTGGCTCTGCTCTCCCTGTAAATTTACTGGCACCTCTAGCGACAACACATGGCACGAGCATAACTGTGAACAACATGCATAATATACACAGAACCTTTATAGGTCGTATGACTAACACACTTAATCCATAGCACTCTCACAGAGCAGAGAGCTTCAGCGTCTCATAAGGTGTATTAAGCCTTATAGAAATACAATTAAAATGCAGTACAATATACGTGAACCCCACAGCACTACTGGGCTATAATAATAGCAACACAGACATGAACAATTCTCTGTTAACATAACATTACCTACCTACCTTCTATAACTTTACAGACTTTACTCAGGCCCTGATTTCAATCTCTTTTTTTAATTTCCATCAAAGTGCAAATAGAAGTTTGTGCACCGATCGGATTCTGAATTGTGTATCTCTAACTATACTGCTCATTTTTCCCTTGACAGATTTTGCCGCAAAAACTTGGTCAAATGTATTAGGAGAAAATGCTCATTAATAAATGCTAAACACTACGTCTGTTTGGTTGGTGTTTAGCTTGAGATAGTAGACTTAATTCAGTTGGGGACTTTGGTCATACAAGCTGTGAACTTTTTCCAAGCATTGTGGGTGTTGTCCGAGGGGGAGATTTTGAGTTGCATGTCATCGGCGTACGAGAGAATGTTGATGTTGAGAATGTTGATGTTGTGGGCGTGGATGACCATGGCTAGAAGGATCATGTAAGCATTGAAGCGACAAGTTTGAGGCACTCCACAGACACGTTTGTGAGTTTCCAATGAGTATGGGGCCAGACTGACAGCTTATGTTCTGCCTGTCAGGAAGGAGCAGATTTAGTGGAGGCCAGGTCCTTGGATGCCAATCTCCAGCAAGCGTCAGATAAGGATGGGGTGGTAAATTGCGTCAAACGCTGCAGAGAGGGCCAGGAGGAAGAGGGTCACTGTGTCTCCTTTGTACAGGATCATGCGGTTGTCATCTATGGCAGTGATGAGCGTTCTAATCGTGCTTTTGTCCTTTGTGGTGATGCGTGGCATGCATAGGTTTTCATTGCGTTCAGTGGTTGCCTACAGGGGATAAATGTGGGGCTGGTGGCAATGTTGGAATACATAAAGCAGTAATAGTGGGTTGTGGCTCTTGTCTTTTAGTGAAGAAGCATTGTCCTGTGAAGGGTAGTTCAGGTGTTTGGAGCAGGAACTGAGAGACAGCTTTGCTATGTGAATGCTGTATATAAAATGTATGTGTAACCGGAAAAACACAACTGCTGCCTAAAGCATGAACCACTTTGATCCATTTCTCATAGTGCAAACAGATGTGGAAAATGCTGGAATGGTGTCTTTGGAGAGGCAGTACAGCGTAACATCAGCACTTCCCTTCTATAGGTATTGCATCACCCTGTCGTGCCTAATTCGTGCTGTGGTGTAGCAGCAAATACTTGTGAACCCTAACTCTGCTGTCAAACTAAATCAAAAGACACACAATTGATGGACGGAATGCAGAACAAATCAAAACATTCACCCCCAGTCAAGAGATCTGGGTTAAATCCATCATTCTTTTGCTCACCATGCCACCCCAGTTTAGACCTGGCCATATGCAAATCAGTCTTGACCCTGTGCCTCATGGGAACAGTCCAGCCCGAACTGCCAAGCCAGGTCCTCCCTGGACCGGAAACAAGCATCCTAGGACCGGTTTCGGGGTTTCACCCCTCTTCAGCCAGGATAGCTTGATTCCAGTGGCACAGTGAGCCCAGGACCCACGTCTGGGCATACCTGGCGCACTTAGGGCGAGAAAGCAAAAGACACACAATTGATAGACGGAATGCAGAACAAATCAAAACATTCACCCCCAGTCAAGAGATCTGGGTTAAATCCATCATTCTTTTGCTCACCATGCCACCCCAGTTTAGACCTGGCCATATGCAAATCAGTCTTGACCCTGTGCCTCATGGGAACAGTCCAGCCCAAACTGCCAAGCCAGGTCCTCCCTGGACCGGAAACAAGCATCCTAGGACCGGTTTCGGGGTTTAAAAAAAAAACAAAAAAAACCGATGGATTTAGGCCCAGATCTCTGTACTGGGGTGAATGTATGACATTGTTCTGCATTCTGTCCTTCAATTGTTCTTTTTGCATTTGTCACCCCGAGTGGGACGGGTATGCCCAGACGTGGGTCCCGTGCTCTCCATGCCACTGGAGTCAAGCTATCCTGGCTGAAGAGGGGTGAAACCCCGAAACCGGTCCTAGGATGCTTGATTCCAGTTCAGGGAGGACCTGGCCTGGCAGTTTGGGCTGGACTGTTCCCATTGGGTGCAGGGTCAAGACTGATTTGCATATGGCTGGGTCCAAACTGAAATGGCATGGAGAGCAAAAAAACGGTGGATTTAGGCCCAGATCTCTGTACTGGGGTGAATGTATGACATTGTTCTGCATTCTGTCCATCAATTGTTCTTTTTGCATTTGTCGCCCCGAGTGGGACGGGTATGCCCAGACGTGGGTCCCGTGCTCTCCATGCCACTGGAGTCAAGCTATCCTGGCTGAACAGGGGTGAAACCCCGCAACCGGTCCTAGGATGCTTGATTCCAGTCCAGGGAGGACCTGGCCTGGCAGTTCAGGCTGGACTGTTCCCATTGGGTGCAGGGTCAAGACTGATTTGCATATGGCTGGGTCCAAACTGGAATGGCATGGAGAGCAAAAAAACGATGGATTTAGGCCCAGATCTCTGTACTTGGGTGAATGTATGACATTGTTCTGCATTCTGTCCATCAATTGTTCTTTTTGCATTTGTCACCCCGAGTGGGATGGGTATGCCCAGACGTGGGTCCCGTGCTCTCCATGCCACTGGAGTCAAGCTATCCTGGCTGAACAGGGGTGAAACCCCGCAACCGGTCCTAGGATGCTTGATTCCAGTCCAGGGAGGACCTGGCCTGGCAGTTCGGGCTGGACTGTTCCCATTGGGTGCAGGTTCAAGACTGATTTGCATATGGCTGGGTCCAAACTGGAATGGCATGGAGAGCAAAAAAACGATGGATTTAGGCCCAGATCTCTGTACTGGGGTGAATGTATGACATTGTTCTGCATTCTGTCCATCAATTGTTCTTTTTGCATTTGTCACCCCGAGTGGGACGGGTATGCCCAGACGTGGGTCCCGTGCTCTCCATGCCACTGGAGTCAAGCTATCCTGGCTGAAGAGGGGTGAAACCCCGAAACCGGTCCTAGGATGCTTGATTCCAGTCCAGGGAGGACCTGGCCTGGCAGTTCGGGCTGGACTGTTCCCATTGGGTGCAGGGTCAAGACTGATTTGCATATGGCTGGGTCCAAACTGGAATGGCATGGAGAGAAAAAAACGATGGATTTAGGCCCAGATCTCCGTACTGTGGTGAATGTATGACATTGTTCTGCATTCTGTCCATCAATTGTTCTTTTTGCATTTGTCACCCCGAGTGGGACGGGTATGCCCAGACGTGGGTCCCGTGCTCTCCATGCCACTGGAGTCAAGCTATTCTGGCTGAAGATGGGTGAAACCCCGAAACCGGTCCTAGGATGCTTGATTCCAGTCCAGGGAGGACCTGGCCTGGCAGTTCGGGCTGGACTGTTCCCATTGGGTGCAGGGTCAAGACTGATTTGTATATGGCTGGGTCCAAACTGGAATGGCATGGAGAGCAAAAAAACGATGGATTTAGGCCCAGATCTCTGTACTGGGGTGAATGTATGACATTGTTCTGCATTCTGTCCATCAATTGTTCTTTTTGCATTTGTCACCCCGAGTGGGACGGGTATGCCCAGACGTGGGTCCCGTGCTCTCCATGCCACTGGAGTCAAGCTATCCTGGCTGAAGAGGGGTGAAACCCCGTAACCGGTCCTAGGATGCTTGATTCCAGTCCAGGGAGGACCTGGCCTGGCAGTTCGGGCTGGACTGTTCCCATTGGGTGCAGGGTCAAGACTGATTTGCATATGGCTGGGTCCAAACTGGAATGGCATGGAGAGCAAAAAAACGGTGGATTTAGGCCCTGATCGCTGTACTGGGGTGAATGTATAACATTGTTCTGCATTCTGTCCATTAATTGTTCTTTTTGCATTTGTCAAACTAAACCAGGGCCTGGCAAATATAGCATGAATCTGTGCATAATAGATTGCCAATACAAATGCTTTATGCAAGGAAAACACACTTCTTTCTGCACAACACGTTTCAATGTGTGCATCACACTCTTTGCTGTAAACTGCACACATTTAAAAACCACCTTTACAGAGTAACAAATTATGCATTTTATCAAGCACATCGCCCATCCAAGATTTAACACTAATATATTTTAGTGTTTTTGACACTGTATGTGCTGTGGTCTTAGAAAATAATTGAAATCTGGTTGTTATAATGCATGTTATTACGAGACACTATTTCTTCTCTCTATGAGTGACGTCGCCACAGGACAAAGCATCAGCTTGGAGGCTTATAGCATGGATTTAGCTCAACCATGCATTGCACATGAGAACAGCTGATGTGGGGGCACTAAAAACAACTATGTTATGTTAAATATAGTGCAGATTCATGGCAGGGCAAATAGCATGTTAGAATATTGGCCATTAAGTGGTGTTCAGTCATTTTCATTAGGAATGAACAAAGATTCAGGAATCAAACCTGTCACTTGCCAGTCATACACCCCAAACAGGTTTGTTAACCCACTGTAATCCCGCGCCTCTCGCGGGCGGGAATTCCAACGTGGCGCCGGCGGTCAGACGCCAAGACGAGGGAGTCAGCAGTCCAGCCCCTACGTGGGATGGAGCGTCGGCCCGTCGAGAGGTGGGGCGAAAGGAAGAAGAAAAGAACGCCGAGGAGGACGGAGTCTCGCTCACCGAGTCTGCTGAGAAAGACCCGGATCCCCGAAGCCAGCAACGAGTCCCGGTCCTGCCAAGAGGAGAAGAGAAGGAGACAGCTACGCAACGCGAGGAACCGCCCAGAGGCAACGCCCGAAAGTCTAGCCGACCCGGAGAGGAGGAGGGCGGTGAGACTCTCCCTGCCGCGACCCAGGAGGGCCGGGGCCTCTGGCAAGTACCTTTCCTTAACTATTTCACCACGGTTTGGTGGCGGTTGGGGCGGTAAAAGCACAAACCTGCTTATTTGCACTGAGGTCCTTATTCCTTTCATTTGCCCCTTTAAAATTCAAATCTCGGTCCTGGGTGAAGGTGACGGTAGGCGTACTGACATGAACCCACAATACCTGACTATTGTTTGTTTTCCTCCGAGGGTCCTGTCCACACTCCCCTATTCCTGGGTCCTGGCAAAGGAGAAGAAGAGAACCAAAAGACATCTCCCACAACAGTCCGAAAGGCAGAGAAAGAGAGAGACATCCCAGTACACATCAACTGAACAAATAAGACAAGAAGCCCTTCAGCTCTTTTTTTTGTTAATATTTGGCCTCCGCTTGACCCGACCCTTATATATTTTCTGACTGACCAGTAAAAACCCCGACAAGCCTCACCCCTGTCTCAGTGTCTTATGTGACCAGGTGACCACAGTGGTGTCAGAAGTGGGATTGGTCATTTAAGACTGCCATGACCCAACCCATCACCAGGGAGGCTAGTTAGCTGAAGGTCAGAGACATCTACAGCTGGTTATTGAGCGCCAAAACCAGACGGCACAGAAAGAGAGGGAAGCATTCCAAACCGCCCTAAAAGAACAAGCAGCCCTATTGACCACTGTTAGACCTGGTACCATTGGCGTGGGTCTCCCTTCCATTTTTTCGCTATGCCTCCTCTGTTGTTGACCTATTTTTGCTGGTTTAGATGCTTTGGGCACTTTGCGACTGCTAATCAGTGCCAAAGTGCAAGTGCTCCCTATGATAAATTGATGTATGGATTAGTGACTCCATGATTGGCTTATTTGACTTACTGTCAGACCCTAGTATAGTGCACTGCGTGTGCCCAGGGCCTGTAAATCAAATGCTGCTGGTGGGCTTGCAGCACTGGTTGTGCCACCCACCGGAGCAGCTTGGAAAGCGTGTCTCAGGCCTGCCATTGCAGAGCCTGTGTGCAGTCTGGTACTGCCATGTCGACTTGGTAAGTGCACCCACTTACCAGTCCCCAAACCTTTCCTTTTCTGCATGTTAGTCACCCCTAAAGTAGGCCTGTGGGCAGGGTGCATTGTATGTAAACGCTAGGACATGCCCTGATGTGTGTGGCATGTCCTGATAGTGAATTACAGCCAATTTAGTTTTTCACTATTGCAAGGCTACCTGTCCCCATAGGCCAGAATGGGCAGTTTGATTATAACATCTTATAATCCTAACTGACCCAGGGAACATGGTAGAAAAACGAATTTAGTATGCCTGAACTCAGAATGATAAAATACATCTTTTAGTGAAGTTGGTTTTAACATTCTGTGTTTGAAAATACCACTTTTAGAAAGTAGGTATTTTCTTGCCTAAACCATCCAGCCTGCCTCTGCTAGCTTGTGTATTGTATGTCTGGGTTTGTAAGTGACAGGGGCTGGGGCTGGGGGACTCCAGGAGATAGGGTGAGTCAGCACTAGGCTGAATAGACCTATCTGCATGAGGAGTGGTGGGAGGAGTAGCACCTGGGCCTGAATAGGGCTGTGCCTGCCTTCCACAATGCTGGCTCCACCTCCTGTGGTGTGTCTGATGACCCTGGCCCACACTGACAGAGGAAGAAGTTGTGCACTGGCAGAATGCACCCAGAACTGGTTTGGACTAGGTACAGGACCCTCTGCCTTCAGAGGACAAAGGATTTGCTAGTATAAATATTGGGGCCCAGACCCCTAGACTTTAGATCACTTCTGGGAATCAAGACAAACCTTTGCTGAGGAGAAGAACCAGGAAAGCTGAAGGAGGAGACTACCCCTATGCTGCGTGTTGTTGGGGTTGGCCTGCAGTGGTTACTTTATTGCCAAAGAAAGGAGAAAAGGACTGAGTGTGCTTTCATCATCTTGAAGAAGATCTCCAAGGGCTTGAACATTGAGCTTGCCTCCCGCCTGAAGTCTCAGGGATACAAGACCTCACCCCCAGCTCCCCTCCTGAATTCCCTTGCTGGGAACTGAAGTGCCTGCTGCTGTTGGGCCTTCTGAGAGACTGCGTGTCGCTGGGAGCGTGACTCAACAAAGAGGAAGCGTGTCGCCGCCGCAGCAGCTGTCGTCGCATCGCAGAGTAAGCGTGCCGCCGCTGCCGCTATCGCATCACCGAAGCGCCCCGCATCACCGGGGAAGCATGCTGCCGCAGCAGGTTGTTGTCGCATCGCGGAGTAAGCGTGCCGCCGCTGCCGCTGTCGCCATCGCATCACCGAAGCGCCTCGCATCACCGGAGAAGCGTGCCGCCGCCACAGAGGACGCCAGCGCATCACCGGAGAAGCGTGTCGCAGGGCCTGTCGCGGCACAGAATATCGCCGAGTCGCCGCACGGCCGTCGGGCGTGCACGCATCCCGTCTACAGTGTTGCACCGTAAGCAAAGACGCCATTTTCTCGCATCGCACCGGATCGTCATTCGAGCGCCATCTCGACGCATCGGAACCGGGCCGCATTAAGAAACCAACGCATCCTCCTTTCTGCATGTAAGGAATCGAAGCATCACCTTCCCTGCGACCCTTTTGTTTGTTTTGCGTTACGCATCCAAAGGTACATTGAGAGTAAAGTGTTGCATCTATCATCTTTATTGAATTGAACTATTTTCTACCATTTGACAGTCATATTTTTCGTATTGTATTGTGGATTTGTGTCGTTTTGGGTCTTGTGTTAAGTCTATATAAAAATACTTATTTTTATACTACAACCTGTGTGGTGTCCATCTGTAGTGTTGTCACTGGGTTACTGTATGTGTTCCCAAATGCTTTACACACTGCCTCTGAGATAAGCTGTAGTGTGGATTGTGGCCTCATGGTCGACATTGCTAAGTTAGCTTAGGCATAGCTGCCATGATGCCTCCTTTGCACACGTTACTCCGTGACTTTGTTTTTCCAGACTCTGCTTGTGACCGTTCACATTAGAACTGTCTGCATTTCTGCCTTTCACCTTTTCTGATGTTCTCTGTGGTTTTCGTCTGCACACAATGTACAAGGTCGAAAAACAACGTCCCTTGTTGTTGCTGTTCTGGTCAGCCCCTCACACTTAGACATAACATGAAATACAGCTGCACTGGAGAAATTCATGTGCTTTTAATATTGTGATCTCCCTGTTGGTGGCACTTAGAGAAAAACCTTTCCAGGGAGAAGAGCTGTGCTTGTCCGATGATGTAAACCTTGCATCTAGTTCTTGAGGTATGGGGGTCCCCCTGACAAAGCCCAGAGGTCTTCTATTTTTATAATAAATTAGTTAATAGCACGGGGAGGGTGGCCAGGCATTATAGTCCTTCATCCACTGTCTTTATAAAATGCTGTCCCCGTTTGTATTGTACAAGGACGCAATGAGGTCTATGGGGGTGCTGGTGCAATTTTCGTCTCCATCCAGGCCTGAGGGCAACTCAATTGTGGAGCGAATGAACCGTGACTTAAAGCAATCCTTGACAGCTAGAGTCTTAGGTACTGGCAGGAACTGGCTGGCCCACTTGTATGGCGTGCAACGTGCACTTAATAATCTCCCTAGAAGATCTCTGGGTGGGCGGACCCCATACGAAATGCTCTTTGGCATACAGATGTTTGTGCCAGACCTTGATGGTCTAGACATGGTGGCGACCGCCGCAATCTTTGATGTAGATAATCATTCTACTATGTTACAGGACTTACAAGAGACCTGTGACAGACTTGCAAGCGAACACTTACCCACAGACGCAGCGCTGCACATTCCGGTTGCCGGCTGGCTTCCAAAGATTGGAGATCTGGTCCGAGAGAAGGTGGAGAACAAAAAAGAATTTGGCCCCTCTTATCGTGCACCGGTTCCGGTTCTTGGCTTGAAGGGTACTCGTACAGTCATCTTACCACCGCTTCCTGGTCGCAGAGACAACAGATACATCTCAGTGGACAATGTCAATCTACAACATCTGGCCGATTCTGAATAGTGTAACACCTGCGGTATCATGTCCAGCAATTTCAAGAAATCCTGTTCGTGGCCCTCCAGTCTCCACATGTGTCGATGTTACCATTGGGATGGTCGCTTTGCCAGATCACCTGCTTAACCTCACGGCTTCCTCCTGCAACAAGGAAACCGAGTATACATACCCCGCAACTGAGTCAGTGGCTCATTTACCTACAACACCACTGAACCCGACTCGATTTTCCTTTGATTCGTCTTCCACCTCATCATTTGTCCCAACCAAACTCAGTATTTTTGTATCCTGGTTCAGAGACAACTTTTTGGTCCCTCCGTGGACATACATCTGGTTGGTACTATTTCTGATTTTCCTGTTCATGTCCATTGGCTTTGTGACAGTTTTTTTCTTGCTCATCAATGGTCACTATTTGCCAGAACGCTCGGCGGTGAACTCTGTGACTGGAACTTTGGCTCCGCATTCTTCTTCACACATCATGAAGCGTGACCACACATTTGTGAACATTTCCGCCTTTCCAGTTGCAGATGGCATCGTATGGGATGTAGTGAATTTCCAAATTCATGGACCGACAGAAATTATTAATGTCCCAAATGTGCTTTCGTGTTTCCATGGGTGATGTGGTAAAAAGGAATATTCATTCAGATAATTGGGACGTGCATGCAATTGAATCATTATTTTCTGATTTAAAATATTATGCTGCTTTTAATGCTGAGGATTTGTACTTAAATTCTGCTAATTATGCCGATTTGTATTGTTACCAGCATTACGGTAACCATTTTCTGCATAAACCAAGTGCACTTCGAGGTGGTTTCAATTATACCCAGTGGGAACATTGCCCGACCCCTCTGCAAGGTAGCTCCCAAACACTAATAAATAAATTCACTTACTTTACAGACTTTGACAGATCAAACCCAGGGTCCTATTATTTTAAATTGAACATTTCTTCAAATCCAAAGGTGATGTTGACCCACACCAAATTGCTATATTCCAGTTCCTTTATGGACGCATTAGCTGTTCGTGGCTATGAGCACTGGAAAAACACCATTGACTTGAAATCTATTTGGGGCACTAAATCTTGGCAGGTACGTGGTACAGAAGCCTTACACCGCGCTTGCCTTATCCCCACACAAATATTATTTTTAAACAGTACTATTTATCAAACAACTTGTTTTGGTTTGGCGACTTCCAAACAATTAAATGCACCTTCCACTCCTGCGTTGTCTTCCTGGCTGAACAGGAGCAGGCATTTAAATCTTTCCCTTGATAGTTTGCAAGCGTTGTTTCAAAATAACTCATTTAATGTCTCTACACTAGATCGTTCAGCCTGGTTGGTGTGGCCCATAGCTTCTAATGCCTGCCAACTGCGTTTTCATAACTCTGCTCCTGGTTACAAACAGGATAGACCAGATCCACATTTTTCTGATTCACGTTCAATCACAACATATTCGGTTGGTAAATTATGTAAACAGTGGTTGCAGCACTCTACCTTAGATTCTGTAAAACAACATTTATCCCTGCTCTCCAGCAACATCGACCTGGCCGATTTTGTTCTAGGACCTAGAGGTCCGAGATCTAAAAGATTTGTTAATGCGACTTACAATGAAATCTGGAAGCTTTCACAAATAGAAGCTGCTTCCCGTTTACGGGAAATAGATCAAGCAAATCTAGAAAAAGTGATTGCTGTTGTCGACAATAGTATTAACTCCCTGCCTTCCCGCATTTACACATTAGAGAATATTGTTTTGTCTGTTGTTGATATTGTACAGGATGACGTGTCTGTCTTATATCATGGTTAGAATCAATTGCGTTCAGTAATGCAGTTTGCATGGACTTTGCAGACACTGAAAATGGGGAAGGTTCCATGGCATTTCTTAAACACATCTGCCTTGTTCTTGCCATTTAATCTAACTGAGAAACAGCAGTTCATGTCCATGAAAGATGCAACATACACTCTCCTACATATCGAAAAAATAGATCCTTTACCATTCTCTGTGGCGGAGACTGACTCTGCAGTGTGGCTAGTACACAGGGCTATCACTTTGCCTTTTTCTTTATTTGAATTCAGTTCATGCATGAAACATTATCCTGTTGGCCGTTTTGAGCCTTTAGGCAGTGCCTTTTTGCATGAACTTTGGTCCCTACCTTTCACATACAGATGCCTTAGGGATGACAAGGAGGTATTTCTCACAGGAGAGTCTTGCGATTCTACAGTGGGTCATTCCCTTGTTTGTAAAAACATTAAATTGCACGGGGCTTGTAATGTTTCTGCCCCGAATCTTGCTTGTGTTTTAAAGGGCATTCCTGTTCCGGTTATATCACCTACTTTCACTATGCTTGCTAATGGTAGCTATCTGCTTTTAAATAATCAAGACTGCTGTGAATTGCAGGCAGGCATACCCTACATTGTAACAGTTTCGCAACGCATAGTGTGCTGCAAAAATGTGCTTTTTCCACCCCCGCGTGGGAAGTTAGATAGTTCCATTTGGCCTTACATACCTACTTTGAAGGCGGATTTCAATAAATTGAGCAGAATAAAGGCACTATTATTAAACCAGGAGGTTATGCTAACTTCCGCACGGGAGACCTTCATCCTCCAGATGGCCAGCACCCACAGTGAAATACAGGCCCTTTTAAACACAAACCTCCCACAACATTTCGGTGAACTGATTCACCGTATATTTAATGCGTCTAATACCAACGGCCTTGTACACTTTTTTAAAGTTGTGGGCTCTGGCCTTTTGACGTCTTTTCAGACTATATTTGGTGTAATACCGGCTTTTATTCATTCTATTTTTTCCAGCATCTTTGGTGGCTTCCCATTGATCCTAGCCTTAGCTGCTGGAGTATTGCTTTTACTTTGTCTGTTGCACAATGGCTGCACCTCTTGTTGGCCTACACAACCCAGGGCGACTGCGGATGCTCCGTGACCGCATGATTGACAGCTTCGGCGTCCTGCCGCTGGTGACACTCAGCGTGGCTTATGGACTATCTTTTCGCTTTGCGTATTTCACTTGCGTGCAACCTGTGCTGTCCTGCTTACGATGTCCGTTCTCTTGGTCCTTGGATGTTTGCCTCTCCAATACGTCTTGTTCTGACCCGGATTTCGACCAGTTGATGGGCCCCCTAATGGCCCATGAACGGGAATGTTCCGGTGACGGATTAATGGTGCGTGCGGCTGCACTTGGAGTCTTGGCGCAATGGGATATCTGGGTGGCTGCTCAGAATCTCCTACAACAAAGTTTTATTGAATATCACGCAAGTTGTCCCGCAATGCTGATCGCTGCTCCCTATTGTCAGGAACATTAATGCAGTTTTGATTTGTTGAACTGGATGGCATCTCTTTTTTCAGACGATGACAATGATGTCTTTTTGGAAGGTGTTGCAGGTTTCTGCGCATTCACTCTGATGGATTAGTTGCATTGACTCTCAATGAACTGCATAGCTGGATTTTTTATTCTCTTTGAGTGACCTATTTTAATGCCCTATCTAGAATTTTTTTTTTCCACATTTTTTTCAAAAAGACTTTTCCCACCAATAGACGTTTACATTCTGCTCCATCTGTTTGAACTCTGTTTTCGTCCTATGTCTTGACCTATGGACTGACCAGGGGAGGGTGTAGTGTGGATTGTGGCCTCATGGTCGACATTGCTAAGTTAGCTTAATCCTAGCTGCCATGATGCCTCCTTTGCACACGTTACTCCGTGACTTTGTTTTTCCAGACTCTTCTTGTGACCGTTCACATTAGAACTGTCTGCATTTCTGCCTTTCACCTTTTCTGATGTTCTCTGTGGTTTTCGTCTGCACACAATGTACAAGGTCGAAAAACAATGTCCCTTGTTGTTGCTGTTCTGGTCAGCCCCTCACATTTAGACATAACATGAAATACAGCTGCACTTGAGAAATTTGTGTGCTTTTAATATTGTGATCTCCCTGTTGGTGGCACTTGGAGAAAAACCTTTCCAGGGAGAAGAGCTGTGCTTGTCCGATGATGTAAACCTTGCATCTATTTCTTGAGGTATGGGGGTCCCCCTGACAAAGCCCAGAAGTCTTCTATTTTTATAATAAACTAGTTAATAGCACGGGGAGGGTGGCCAGGCATTATAGTCCTTCATCCACTGTCTTTATAAAATGCTGTCCCCGTTTGTATTCTATGGAATTATAACGATGCTTACTATTTTGTCTTTATGCATTAAGCTGCTAGTACTGGCACGTGTACTGTGTCTTAGAGCACGTTAGTTGAAATAAACATTTTAAACTATACTGTGTCTCTTAATACGCACGTTGTGGACAAGTATGAGTGAGTAATGAAAGAGTGTTCTTGCTCCCGCGATTCCTGAAAGAGTCCGTGTTCTGGGATGTCTAATCATTGGTAGCTTCGCTGTAGTACGGAGAACGAATGAGACACTATAGCTAGTCGGATTAGGATTTTGGGCACTAAGGTGGATGGTTGGTACACCACTATACACCGCGGTCCTGTTTTCCTGCGCATAGTTCTGTATATGTGCAGAATCCCCTGCCTGCTCGTGCCAAGCTACCAAGGGGGTGAGCAAGGGTTATTTTAGTAGTGTATCCCCCTTACTCTGACTAGAAGCAAGGGTCCCTATTTGGACAAAGGTACCTACCTCTGCCAACTAGAGACCCCCAGTTCTAACACTGGTGGTCAGCGGTGAGGATTCTGGACTTGCATTTGTGACTCATATACAGTAATTGGTGTACACTACTAGTGAGTGCAGACCAAACGCAACCACATACATTTCTGGTAGATTGTTTTTCCTGGGATTTCTATTTTTGCCAAGAACTGCCAAGTTTAGTCACCATGAGCAAAACAGCATCCATCGCATCTGTGGATTTAGATTTTGAAGAAGAAAAGCTGGAAAGTTACAATGTGAAACTGTTTAAGTACTTCTGCAGGAAATTTAAAGTTGCTACTACAGGTCTCACCAAGAAGGATGAGTACCAAAAGGCGCTGAGGGCCTGGTTAGAAGCAAGAAATACCCCTGAGCCTGTGGGAGAGCAGGTGGAAGGGGCTGAGGATGCAGGAGGGCAGCTAGATGGGCCAGTGGGTCCAGAGGGGAGTAAAGCACCTTCCCCAGCAGGTAGCAGTGTTTCTTCCAAGGGCCTGTCCCCAGGAGAGCTGGAGGATAGGGAGAGAAGTAGGATGCATGAAATGGAGCTGACCAAGCTTAAGATGGGTGGGCAGTTGGAATTGGAAATTAAGAAATTGGCCCTAGAGGAAAAGAGGAGGCAAATGGAGCATGAGAGAAGTTTGAGGGATTTGGAGTTGAAAGCTAGGAGCTTAGAGATTACTCCCTCTGGTGGCAGCACACCGTCCATGCCTGTTGAAGCCAGGGTGTATATACCTAAAGATGTGGTGAAAGAGTTTTATAAGAATGATGATATTGGTCAGTGGTTCAAGGCCTATGAGGTAGCTATGTCCTCCCACCGGGTCCCTGAGAAGGATTGGGGAGCGGGGTTGTGGGGACGGTTCCTTAGTGAGGGGCGGGATACCTTGTTAGACTTGCCCTCTGAAGTCCACAATTCTTATAGCCATATGAAGGAAGCATTGATGTCTAGGTATGGGTTGACTCCTGAACTGTATAGGCAGAGGTTTAGAAATTGCAAAAAGTTGGAGTCCAGTACTTGGGTGGAATATGTGACTTTTTTTTGCAGAGCATTGGATGGTTGGGTGAAGGGTAGAAAAGTGAATGATTTTGACGCACTCTTTGATTTGATTGCATGGGCGCACTTGTCAGGAAATTGTTTTCCAGAGCTACGCCAGCACCTTATTGATAGTAGGCTGACTAACCCTAGGAAGCTTGCTGAGGAGGCGGACCGCTGGGTGAGCACCCGGGTCCACAAGGGTCACGTGGGATACTCCGCCAAAGGTGGGCAGGGTCCCCAGCAGAGGAGTGGAGGGGACAAGGGTAAACAGAAGGAGTTCCAGAAAGGGCCCCAAAGTAATCCCCAAGGGAAAGGTTCCCAGCCTCCCCCTGAGAAGAAGCCAGGGGCCCCAACAGATAAGCCTGTTCACAGGGGGCCCAGGACTTGCTTTAAGTGTGGTCAAGTGGGCCACTGCTCCTATGATTCTAAACGTCCCTTGTATGGGAAGACAGCACCCACTGGTGCACCACCCCGGCAGGTGGCTAGTGTAGCCCTGGGCGAGGAGAGTGGGGTCCAGTAGCGATGTCCTTGGTCTCTTTAGGAAACAGTGAGATGGTCCCCAGGACCCAACTGCCTGATAACACTAAAAAATACAGGCAGTGGGTGACCATCAATGGCCAAAGGGTGGAGGCTCTGAGAGACACCGGAGCCAGTGTGACAGCTGTCAGTTGTCGGCTGGTGTCTGAAGAGCAGGTGATCCCCAATGCATTCTGCCCAGTAGTTGCCGCGGACAACTCAGAGAGCCACTGCAGAGGGGCTCAGGTTCCCTTTGAGTGGGGGGGGGTCTCAGGTACCTTTCAAGTAGCTGTGAGGCCAGCCATGCCTGTAGACTGTCTGTTGGGCAACGATTTAGAAAGTTCACCTTGGGCAGAGGTGGAGAGAAGGTCTCATCTAGAGATGTTGGGTCTGCCTGAGTGGGCGTGCGCGACCACTCGGCCTATGGCAGCCAGTAGAGGTGTTCAAGAGGACCTGAAGCCCGAGAGGGTGGCCCAGGTGCCTGCCTTGAAGAGAAGAGGCAGGGGGCGCGGTAAACCAGCCCCCGTAGTTCCCACAGTCCAGGAGGAAGCAGATCCTGAGGGGATGCTCTGGAACCTCCAGGGGAGCAAGTGGCCGAACTGGGGGACCTGCCTGAGCTGACCCATTGGCAGCAAGAAGGAGGACCCTCCAGGGAGGAGTTTTGCGAGGAGCAGAACAACTGCCCTTCTCTTGTGGGTTTGCGGCAACAGGCCACAAACCAGGCAGCAGGTGATCAGTCTGGATCACATTGGATCTACTGGGAGAATGGTCTCCTGTATAGCGAGCCTAAGGTTGCTGAGCCTGGGTCAGCCCGTGTGCTGGTGGTACCCCAGCGCTTCAGAGCCTTCCTACTGTGTTTGGCTCATGATGTGCCTTAGCAGGACATCTGGGGCAGGGCAAGACCTTTGAAAGGCTTGTCACCCACTTTTATTGGCCCCAGATGCGCCAGAGTTCAGACACTCATTGCAGGACATGTCAGATTTGCCAGGCAAGTGGAAAAAGTGGGAGGAAGCACAAGGCTCCCCTCCAGCATTTCCCTGTGGTCAGCACCCCCTTTGAACGGGTGGGTATTGACATTGTGGAGCCACTGGACCCCAAGACAGCCATGGGCAACAGGTTCATCCTGGTCTTGGTGGACCATGCCACCCGGTACCCTGAAGCCATCCCTCTTCGGACAGTGACGGCCCCCGTGGTGGGACGTGCACTGATGGGGATTTTCTCCCCTTCTGGGGTTCCCCAAGGAGGTGGTGTCTGACCGTGGTACAAACTTCATTTCCAAGTATATGAAGTCCCTCTGGCAGGAGTGCGGTGTAACGTACAAGTTCACCACTCCTTACGACCCCCAAGGTAATGGGCTGGTTGAGAGATTCAACCGGACCCTTAAGGGCATGATTATGGGTCTGGAAGAACCCATGAGGCGTAAGTGGGACGTCCTCTTGCCATGCCTTTTGTTTGCTTACCGTGAGGTGCCACAGAAGTCCTTAGGGTTCAGTCCCTTTGAACTGCTCTATGGTCACCCGGTAAGAGGACCTCTGAGTCTGGTGAAAGAAGGCTGGGAGAAAGCGCCCAGTAAACCTCCCCAGGATGTATTTAGCTACATGCTTGCCTTTAGAAACCAGACTAGGCGATTCAGACAACTCGCTGAGGCGAATCTGGAAGCCAGCCAGGAGGAGATGAAACAGTGGTATGATCAGAATGCCACTCTGATCGAGTTTCAGCCTGGGCAGAAAGTGTGGGTCATGGCCCCCGTGGAGCCTTCCGCGCTCCAGGATAAGTGGACCGGACCATTTGAGGTGGTGGAGCGCAAGAGTGAGGTCACCTACCTGCTGGACTTGCGATCTCCCAGGAACCCTTTGCGGGTCCTACATGTCAACCGCCTAAAGCCCCATTTTGAGAGGTCCGAAGTGGGCATGCTCCTAGCAACAGATGATGGAATGGAAGAGGAGACAGAAACTCTTCCTGACCTCCTGTCTGCAACAGAGCAAGATGGGTCAGTGGAGGGTGTGAACCTCTCTAACTCCCTGACACCTGAGCAGCAGGAAGACTGTCGCCAACTGTTGATACAGTTTCCTGACCTGTTTTCCCTGACTCCTAGTGTCACTGATTGGTGCGTCCATGATGTGGACACTGGGGACAGTCCTCCTGTGAAGCACAAGGCTTACAGAGTGACTGACAGGGTGAGAGCTTGCATCAAGGAGGAGGTCTCCAAGATGTTTGCATTGGGGGTGCTTGAGTCCTCTCACAGCCCTTGGGCCAGCCCAGTGGTCTTGGTCCCAAAGGCTGTCGCGCCTGGTGCCATGCCCGAACTCCGGTTCTGTGTGGACTACTGAGGACTCAATTCAGTCACCAGGACTGACGTGCACCCCATCCCCAGAGCTGATGAGCTCATTGATCGGTTAGGGGCTGCCCGGTACCTCAGCACGTTTGACTTAATGTCTGGGTACTGGCAGATCGCCTTGACTGATGGGGCCAAAGAGAGGTCAGCATTCTCCACACCAGATGGGCACTACCAATCCCGGGTTATGCCCTTTGGGATGAAGAATGCCCCTGCCACCTTTCAGAGGTTGGTCAACCAGGTGTTGGTTGGACTGGAAGATTTCAGTGCAGCCTACCTGGATGACATCGCAGTGTTCAGCGCCAGTTGGGAAGAACATCTGCGCCACCTCTGGGAAGTGTTGATGGCGCTGCGGAGTGCAGGCCTCACGATCAAGGCGAGTAAGTGCCAGATCGGGCAGGGTTCCGTGGTGTACTTAGGACACAAGGTTGGGAGCGGCCAGGTGGCGCCCCTACAGCCCAAGATTGATACCATTCTGGCTTGGGAACCCCCCAAACCCAGACAGAGGTGAGAGCCTTTCTAGGACTCACCGGGTATTACAGGAGATTTGTCAAGGGGTATGGCAGCACGTTGCACCCTTGACAGAGCTGACTTCCAGGAAGCAGCCCAAGAGAGTGATTTGGACTGACACCTGTCAGAGAGCTTTTGACGCCTTGAAGACTGCCATGTGCACGGCCCCCGTGCTTCAGGCGCCCAACTTCTCAAAATAATTTGTTGTTCAAACAGACGCTTCAGAGCATGGTGTAGGGGCTGTTCTGGCACAGTTAAATGAGGAGGGCCTAGACCAACCTGTAGCCTTCATCAGTAGGAGGTTACTTCCACTGGAACAGAGGTGGAGTGCTATTGAGCGTGAGGCATTTGCTGTGGTCTGGGCGCTGAAGAAGTTGAGACCATACCTGTTTGGGACTCACTTCCGCGTTCAGACAGACCACAGGCCCCTCAGATGGTTGATGCAGATGAGGGGTGAGAATCCGAAGCTGTTGAGGTGGTCCATTTCCCTACAGGGGATGGACTTTACGGTGGAGCACCGCCCTGGTACAGAACACACCAATGCTGATGGTCTGTCCAGATTTTTCTGCCTTAGTGATGAGAACTCCCAGGAGGTAGGGTAGTTCTCCCCACATTTCAGCTGGAGAGGACACGTGTTAGACCTGGTACCATTGGCGTGTATCTCCCTTCCATTTTTTCGCTATGCCTCCTCTGTTGTTGACCTATTTTTGCTGGTTTAGATTGTTGTATTCCGCTTTAGGTGTCTGTATATAGGTTTTCCTGAATCATGTCCTTATATAGGCACAATTTGCATTGCCCTTATATAGGCATAGAATCCCTGTCCTTATTTAGGCATTAACCGTGCACTCCAAATACAGGCATGGTCACCGACATCCGTCCACCCTAACGTCACAACGAGTTCTTAGAAACCAGACCCTTAAGCTTCGGGAGTTCCCCTAGCACAGGACTATTGATTTCTCCAAGAACTCATCTATTATGTATGAACCGTTATACCTTAAGGGTTCATTCCTGACGTCTTCCTCTATCCGACTTCACATCAATGCTAACATTCCAAGACACCTACCAGGTATAAATATACCTTCCCTTGCCCAAGCAAGTTAGAGGAGACCTCGACTTCAGAGGAGCCCGTATCCCGGCCTGACGCACTGAGAAGACGCTGTCATTCCTGCACGCAGACGAATCCAGCTTCCAGTGTTCTGACTCCCTTCGCGGGGTGTTAGAGTTCCAGATCCGGCAAGAGATTCCCACCTCTCTCATTCTCAAGGTATGGAGCTGACTAGAACCTAGAGGGACTCTTGGCATACCATACTTGGCATACCATACTTGGCATACTATACTTAACATACTCGTAGTATACCAGACTAGAGAATACTCCACCTACTTCTACCTTTCCCTACACCTAGACTAGGTTAGGTACATTGGGGTAGAACTAGCTTAGAGACGCATCGTATGAGTACTCGCATTTTTAGCTCATGTTATTTATGTACGTGAATATATGCTAAAAGATAATGCTAGCGCAGTATTATTTATTTCTACTGCTTACGCTGTACATTATTTATCTTGCATACTGTCTTGTGATCATAACAGCACATATCTCTTACACGAGAAACAAGACTGTTCAATAAAACCCTTTTATTGAAACGCCCGTCTTTCCTTTCTGTGTAACTCTGTAGAAACTAAGCATGCACGATTGACTGAGTGAAACTGTTATCTATTGTTTCCACGATTCTGAGACATGTTCCGCTTCTAAAGGGAAACAAAGTTGTCATGTTTTTCGGTTGCCAGAAACTACTCCCTTCTTGTTCTCAAGGAGTTTATAGTGGCCTCTGAGCTAGCTGGCACAAGTAATTAAGTTTAATATACTCGATAGGGACATACCGACTTTAGTCCTATGTCAAGCCTATGGGTTATATTATTCCAATGCGCAGAGCCTATTAGGGAAATAGGAACTACACTACATGGCGCCCAACATTTGGTAAGGCAGTAATTTAACGCTAGATACTGAGTAACTCAGTCATGCTTTTCTCAGAGACCCCTACTCACATACTCCATAAGACGTCTGGAGTGGGCAGGGTTAAAATATCCGCCAAAGCTAAATAGGGAAGCACCCTATATATTAGTTGTTTGGTTTGTTCAACGTTGAAATGATACAGTGTTCCAAAATATTGTGCACCTTATCTTTTGTTTCCTTGAAACTTGTTCTACATTTTTCAAAAAACAAATGTCCATAAACGGGGACAATAAAACCGGGAACGGTGGAGCTGCGGCTGACCCAGCCATAGCAGTTTTTAACTTTACAGGTTTAAATGAACCTGAGGAGGGTGTTACAGACATCCATCCAAAACTTAAGAAGAGCCATCACTCTAAAACTTATAAAACACGGCCTACCACCAAGAGGCGGTAGGGCAGTTTCCGTGATAGAGGCACACAAATCATTTCAGACAGAGGTATTCTATTCATGGATAATATTCCCTGAATCAAATTCAGTAACAAGACTGTTTCACTTCTACAAAGAAGATGAACCACCAGAGGAATATATTCATTTCGAGGATATTGAAATTCCACTAACATACCAGGAGCATCAGCTCTGGTTTAAAGGCGCCCTAAAACATCACAGATACATTACCAGGCTCGGTCCACTAGGTAGACCAGGAGCAACATGGCCGATTCTAGCCGGCTACACTCCTCATCCTGACCTCGAAATAATGTCAGACGAGGAATTACTTACTCAACTTACAGAGTTAATAAAAATCTACAGACAATTAGTCCAATATGTCATGCGGACTTTCACAGTCCAACCACCATTGACACTTCCAAATCAAACCCCTCAACAGGGGAATGCACTAAAAATTACACCACAGACTTTATACGCAGTCATGGGTAAAATGCCCACAAAACGTGAGCAAACTCCATTCTGGATAGCTCAAAAAATTACTCAAATAGAAGCAGTATTTCCAAATACTAGCCCGTATGAGAAACACATAATCTTAACAATCTGTTTACCGATGGGGATCACACCACAACTGGAACACTGCACCACTTGGGGCTCAGTCTTTGCTGCCATCTATACTAAAACACATGGTGTTCCGTCAATTGCAGTAATTCAGATGTCCTGAAACAAATTCAAAACGAATACGGGGCAGAGCCTGCTCTGAATTTAGGTATGAAATTACTGAAAAATTTCGACCAGGTCTCAACAATAATATTATCTAATATTAAAGGGGAGGCAGCAGCAGTGGCGATCCGCCAACGATTAAGGGAATTCGATGTTACAGAACATCAAACTGAACTACCCAGAATAATAGAACAATCTTATGCAGAATTAGGCAGAGATAGTTTGGGTGGAAGACCATTGAAACCAAAAATATCTGAAAGTCCTGAGAAGGACTCCATTAAACAAATTCCTACATCTTTTAAAAAGAAGTGGGAAACTAATAAACAAAATTCAAAAGAAAAACGGTCTCAATCCCGAGGTAGGTCTCCTCAAAAGGAGCCCTCTGAAAGGAGGTATAACCTCATGAATAGGGATAATTTGAAAAAGCCTGACAGGTATCAAGATACTGATACACGTTCCTCTCGTACCTTTCAGATATCGTCACAGACATCGGAAAGAAAAGGACGGTCAGAACATAGAGAAGAACGCGTGAAATCGAAAGACGACAAACACGTTCCGAAAAATAAATCTAAACCTCAATTCTCTAAAAAGAAGGTAGCAGGTCTGAAGGTCAGACATGCCGAGGATACTGAGAACACAACTCAAGAACGGAGAATGGGCTCAGACAATGCTGAACAGTGCGGCAGAAGTCACAATAGCTCGCCAGAACCTGAAAGAACTTCTGGAGATAGTGGACTTGAATGAGTACATCACATTTGAGACTGTAGACACCAGGGTTAGTACTCCACAAAAGTTATATGAAATAACACTCCGGATGGAGGGAGACATACCTAGACAGGTGAAAGCACTCTTTTGGGAAAAACTTTCAAGGGGTTATGACATACTTCTAGTAGAAAAAGACTGGCCACCACAATTTGTCAGGGAGTGCCCACATGGCGAGGACATTATTATGCCTGCCTTCTCCAACCATATTCCAATTCACCTAAAATATACTTATGCCAGGAAATGGGCAGTTGCCCAGGCCCCAGCATTATACAAAAATCATATAGGATGGGATGAGGACTCACCTCACCATAAAATACATTTGAAAAATGAACCTACTGCACAAAGGCAATACCCAATAAAGCAAGAAGCTAAAAAACAGGTCAGGGAGATCTTAGATCAACTTGAATACCAAGGGGTGATTGAAACATGCACTTCTTCAATGAACAATCATTTGTTTCCTGTCTCCAAACCAGACAATACATATCGTCTAGTTTTGGATTACAGACACTTAAACACTTGTTCTAAAACTTTTGCAGTACAAAATGCACATAGTACAGCATTAATGAATAACATTGTGCGTAAAAAATATAAAACCACATTGGATATCTCAAATGGTCTCTTTTGTCAAAATATAGCACCTAAAAGCAGGTACTTAACAGCTTTCTCAATAATGGGGACCCAGCGTAAATTTTGTCGACTCCCACAAGGGTTCAAGAACAGTCCGGGGTTATTCTCAGCGAGGGTAACGGAGTTACTACAAATCTATGATAATGAGGCACTGTCATATGTCGATGACATCTATCTGACAGACGATGACCTGGACAAACACTTGAACAGGGTGAGTACCATTATATTGGGCCTCGCCTCTGAGGGCTACAAATTCAACTTCAAAAAGTCCAAAATTGCCCATCTCAATGTCCTTTTTCTAGGATATGAGCTTTCAAGTGAAGGCAAGAGCTTGGCAGCCAACTTTTTAGAAAGGTGTGCGCTGCTCCAACCTCCAAAGACGCTGACAAATTTACAATCCATCCTGAGTTTCCTAAATTTTGGAAGAACTTACATTCTAAATTACGCAGAAAGGGTTAAACCTCTCTATGCATTAATCAAACCTGATTTTCCAATCAAAAATTGGACACAGGAACACATAGAAATCTTACATTCACTCCAGGCTAACATGTTAGCAACAAATCACTTACAAACACGCAATTTAGTGATCCGAATAATTTCGGGTCAATGCGGATTCACCTACTCAACATTTAATGAGGGTGAAAAAGTACCAATTGCATACAAATCACATTTGTATACACAAGCAGAAATGCGCTTCACTTCAACTGAAAAAATACTGACAGCAGTTCAAACCGCTGTAGCAAAAGAAAGAGCTCTAGCCCAAGGGAAACGCATTATTGTCGTAACCCCAGTACCGGCCCTAGAGGCGGTCACAAAAGCGAGCATTCCAAATGCTAAAGCATTACATCCGAGATGGATACAATGGGTTAATTCTCTTGCTGCAACAGATGTTGAATACGTTTTTGATCCTGATTTAAAAACACAAGCGTTCCTGCAATATGAACATGAATGTCCTCTGCCCACTGAGATTCTGCCTCTCGATCAGTACGAATTTATAATTTACACTGACGGATCCGCACAACCTGCAACAGGGAGTAAGCAAGCTTACAGTGCAGCGTGCGCAATCGTTAAAGGTCGCATACGCGATGGCAACTTCAGACCTATGGTCACAAAAACCCAATCTCTAGGAGATTGTACAGCTCAGCGAGCTGAACTACAAGCATTCAGACTGGCACTTGAAAGTACAGATCGCGAATTCCCCACACTAATAGTGTGCGATTCTTTCTACTGTGTGCAGTCGTATAATGAATATATACAAACTTGGCTTGAAAATGGGTTCAAAGATGCAAAAGTTGGCACAATAAAGCATAAAACGCTTTGGGAACAAGTAGTTCAGTTAAAAAGCGAACTACTAAAGGCTCACGTGATCCATACACTGAGTCATCAACATGATGGCGTTCACGTTGCAGGGAATTCATTGGCTGACGAAGCCGCAAAGGGGGCTGTTCAGACGGCTTCCATAGCTGCGATCACTCGTTCAAAAACAAGAATAGACAGTGAGATAATGTTGGCTGTCAATGCTACGAGCAAAGGCAGTGGTGCAGCGTTACCAAAAAAGTTTCCACTCAAGTACTCTTATGTAATTGATGCGAACAACGTTCCTTTTGCTCGAATCCCTGGAGTGGGGGATAGGGTAATTCCAAACAAGGAACGCAGATTAGGACTAATCCTAGCTGCACATGAAGGGATAGCCTCTGCCCATGCAGGTATTTCTGCAACAGTATCTTTACTGAAACAAAGATATTGGTGGCCTGGCATTAGGAAACAGACCAAGAACTATGTTCTGGAATGTGAAATATGCCAACAGATGAAAGTCTCCACAGTGAAACGTCCTGCGCAGACACCCCTGTTAATTTCAGACAAACCATTAGCTTGTGTTTACCTGGACCACTGCGGTCCCTTGCAAAGGGACGGTAACTATAAATATATCATGGTCGCAGTGGATTCTTGCTCTAGGTTCCTATGGATATGGCCTCAGCGCTCGGCTGACGCTCGAACTGTTATAAAAGATTTGCGAGTCTTTATCGGCACATACGCAATAGGCACGCTACATTCTGACCAGGGCCCTGCGTTTAGCTCTCGGGCTTCCAAAGAAGCCATGGCCAGTCTGGGCGTTGCATTGCGGTACTCCTCTCCGTTTCATCCTGAGGGAAATTCTGTTGTGGAAAGGAAAAACCGGGACATAAAGCAGTCTATAACAGCTAGGGTATTAGGTTCGGGTGATGGGTGGGTCAAACATCTTTATGGGGTCCAACGCTCATTAAATAATTTGCCAAGAAGTTCTCTAGTGGGGTTCACTCCATATGAGGTCCTATTTGGGACAAGAATGTGGGTGCCTGATCTAGAATGTAGAGGCACAGTGGTGGAAAATAAACCCTTTGATATCAAAGATCTTTTGGCTGTTTTACAGGATCTAAACGTACTAAGATCGATCAAAGCAACGTATTCCTGCAGCCAACCACCACTGGGGAAAAACCGGCGGACCCAGCAAGGCCTGTCTGGATTCCAAAAGTTGGGTATCTAGTCAGAGAGAAAATTGCGGACAAGAAGGAATTTGGACCTTCTTACAGACAACCAGTACCTGTCCTAGCCGTACACGGAACAAGAACAGTACTTCTGCCGCCCCTTGCTGGAAAAAAGGAGAAAAAATTTGTGTCCATTGACCTCAGCAAACCACAGTATGTGGCCAATACTAAATAGTAGGCCTCGTGGACTCCGACCTAGTAGCAGACACACTCCTCTCGCTACTATCCAAGAGGTTCAGACTGAAAGACTGATAACCATCGACAATTCAGCAGTAACAGATGAAGGACTAAGCAACAATGCTATGGAACTCATCCCTCTTGAAACTCAAGTAACAGTTCGTCCAAATACACCTGTCTACACCAATGTAACAAGTGATCAACTGGTTCCAGCGATTTCTACAAATCCTGATGCAATTCCAACAATTGACAGAATTGCTTCTGGCTATTTCATTAACTTTGATACGTTTTCTGAGGATCTGAGTGAGCTCGAGACGTCGCCAGCATCAAAAACTTTTAAACAGCAAATACAAGACTTTTTACATTTTTTGAAAAAGACTTATCTGGTTTCACCATGGATTGAACTTTGGGTTATTTCTGGAATATTTTTCTTCCTGCTTTGGCTAGCTTTGGTTATGACTATAAGCGTGCTTATAAATGGCAGATACATCCATTTGGACATTGAAAGAAAAGAAGTGAACTTACTTTTGAAACCTCACAAATCATCCCATCGTGAAACAAGAGACTTGTCTGCAGTGAACATCACAGCCGTTCCTATACAGGATGGTATAGTGTGGGACAAAACTGATTTCGATATTTTTGGCCCGACGGAACATTTGAACATTCCACATTTATTTAAGATCTCACTAAGTGATTTTGTTTCATCCAGTACCTATTCTGATGATTGGGACTTTGAAACTGTAAATGATTTAATGTTTGATCTAGAAAAATCTGCTGCATTTTCTAATAATGAATATTTAGAGGGTTCATCAGACTATGAACAGCTGTATTGCTATAACCACTATGGTCATCATTTTTTGCATAAATCTACAACACCTAGAAATGTGTTTATGTTTAACCAATGGGAGCATTGTCCTACACCACCAAAAGGTAGTTCAAAAACATTTGCTAAAAAGTTTCCATATTTTTCAGGATACAATACATCTGATCCAGAAACATTTTACTATAAAAATGTAAACAAAACAGGACTGAAAATTATGTTAACTAATACAAAACAGATTTACTCTGCAGCATTTATTGCCCAACTGTCTAGACAGGGTTTCGACTTATGGAAAGACACAATAGACACAAAATCTGTCTGGGGTACTAAAGATTGGCAAGTGCAGGGGATAGAAGCTTTATTTAGAGCCTGTATCGTCCCTCAACAAATAATGTTTTTGAATGAAACTGTGCAACAAACGTCTTGCCTTGGTCTAGCCAAGATCAAAGACATGAAAACTCCTTCTGTACCAACACCTGCAAGTGATAACAATACACAGGCAGCGGTTACAGTTGACACCATACTACAACTCAACAGAACAAATCCTGATTGGAGAAAATGGTTGATCTGGCCCACAGACACAAACAACTGTCAAGAGAGATTCCTGAATAAAACACAGGGGTTTACTATTCACAGGCCAGACCCACGATACGTCCAAAGACAACATCCGGGGGTAGTAACAACATACAGTGTAGGGAAATTATGCCTCGATTGGCTGCAAAAATCTACACTTAAGGATGTGAAACAACACTTATCTTTACTTAAAGAAGACGCAGACCTTAGGGAATTCTTGCTTGGACCAAGAAAACCGCGTCAAAAACGTTTCATATATGCCGGCATCTATGCTGCTTATAATGAAGCATGGAAGGTGTCACAGATGGAGGCCGCAGAACAAATGCGTGAACTTGATCGTATTAACTTAGAGAAAACTCTCACTGTGGTCGACAATGGGTTAACAACTGTGTCCTCCAGAATTTATTCATTGGACAGTATTGTATCCTCTGCTATCGACATACTGGAACAAGATTTAGCCATGTTACAACAAGGCCAATCTCAGTTGCGTTCTATTATGCTATTAAGCTGGACGCTGCAATCTTTGCGTGCGGGGTATGTGCCTTGGCGTTTTATCAACACGACGGCTCTGTTTGCAGAATATAATCTAACTGATAAACAGATCGAACTGGCACAAAGGGGAGCAAAGTATACAGTACGAGCATTGAAAAACTTGAAAAATTACCATTCACAGTGGCAGAAAAACCAGCTACAGAATGGCTTCTTCATGGCAAAATTAGTCTACCTGTGACTACTTTTCAGTTTCAGTATTGCCTTAAACAGATGCAAGCAGGCAAATATGAAAGGTTGGGTAAAGAATACATTAAGACATCCTGGAATTTACCTTACACCTATAGATGTTGGAGTGGGGATCGTGAAGTGTTTCTGAGCAGTACACACTGTGAAAGTGCACTAAGCGGTTCACTAATTTGTCAGGACATATCTTTACACGGGGCTTGTAATGGTTCTGTGGCAAATTTGTCCTGCCACCAGCAGGGTACACCAGCTGCTGTGATTAATCCAACGTTTGGCCAACTTTCTAATGGGAGTTACCTCATGTTGAATGATCAGAGTTGCTGTGGCATGTTGCCAGGCATCCCTTATCTAGTAACGGTCAACTCCAGGGTCACTTGCTGTATGCAAGTATTGTTTGCCCCAATAGACACAGTCAGGGAGTCGCCTCTATGGCCTTCGTTGAATGTCTCTTTTATACGATTTGATACTTTAAGCAGAATGAAAGCCATGCTTATACAACAATCAGTGCCTTTGACCTCGGGCAAAGAAACCTATGATCTACAAGTTGCAATGACTTCGGCTGAGATACAGGCTTTAATTCGTACAAACTGCCCTATACATTTCGTAGAAATGATAGGACGTATCTTTAACATGTCTGATACAAGCGGAATTGTACATGTATTTAAGACCATCTGTTCCGGACTATTAGCACCTTTCCAGGCTGTCCTCGGAATCATCCCAAACTTCGCACATTCGGTGTTTGGTGGTGTGCCGTTAATTCTAGCACTTGTTGCAGGAATTCTGTTTCTATTCCTCCTACTACGCTATGGCAAACCTCTTCGCCAACATCACTCCGAGCGATGTGGAGAGAGCCCTCCTTGAACGGAAATGCCGTGAGCGAATAGTACAGCTTTTGGGCATGCCTCGTCTATGGGAATTTAATACAACGTGGTTCCTGTCATTCAGACCAATCTGGCAAGATTGCATCTTACCTGTTCTACGCTGCCTGTTTTGCGGTGAAGAATGTGTGCTAGACACCTGTCTAACACTCCCATCAGTCATGCCAACGGATATCGATACTCTGCTGGACCCGATAACGGCCCATGCTGTGTGTTGTCCCCAGAGGCTTCCAATCCTGATGGCGGCATTCATTGAGATCTCACAGACGCTTCCGGCTGCTGCTGAGGTGCGAGATGGATCAACGGGCACACAGGTAACAACGGACGCGAACATTGCATCTTCTGCTGAAGGCGATGTTTCTCATCTCTGTGCAATTAACCTTCTGAACGAGGTGTTCCAAATGTCACCAACTTCGGTGGACGATATTTTGGCTACGGAAATAGATGATCTAATGTATACGCCAGACTCATACACTGACTTTGATTCGGCTCACAGTGTACCAAGGCAACAATGAAATTTGGCCTTCATATTTTCAAAACTTGGAACTTTTCCCAGAATTGAACTTTTTTCTTTAAATTTTTTTTTTTTAAATGACATGGCAAATGAACAATCTGTTTACAGTAGAACTAGTCTTATAAAACGGACTTCTTTGAATACTTCCAGGGACACATTGTCACCTTACTTGTCTAACATTTCATTTAATTCCATGATATGCAATGGCTTTGATTTTGAGAACTTATCAACCATTTCGTCATATGTATATATTTCTGTTTCATTCACGTTGCATTTTACTTCTATTATATGCTTAGAATGAAACCGATGCTTTAAATGTACAGTACCTATTGCATTTCAATAGTTTTGAGCTTTTAAAAAAATGCTTTTAGAAATGTTTTTAGCAACATGTGGTACTCAATTTTATGTTTAGCATTTAAATGTTTAGCATTTAGTATTATCGTTCCATCGAAAGTGGAGTGGGTATTGTATTCCGCTTTAGGTGTCCGTATATAGGTTTTCCTGAATCATGTCCTTATATAGGCACAATTCGCATTGCCCTTATATAGGCATAGAATCCCTGTCCTTATTTAGGCATTAACCGTGCACTCCAAATACAGGCATGGTCACCGACATCCGTCCACCCTAACGTCACAACGAGTTCTTAGAAACCAGACCCTTAAGTTTCGGGAGTTCCCCTAGCACAGGACTATTGATTTCTCCAAGAACTCATCTATTATGTATGAACTGTTATACCTTAAGGGTTCATTCCTGACGTCTTCCTCTATCCGACTTCACATCAATGCTAACATTCCAAGACACCTACCAGGTATAAATATACCTTCCCTTGCCCAAGCAAGTTAGAGGAGACCTCGACTTCAGAGGAGCCCGTATCCCGGCCTGACGCACTGAGAAGACGCTGTCATTCCTGCACGCAGACAAATCCAGCTTCCAGTGTTCTGACTCCCTTCGCGGGGTGTTAGAGTTCCAGATCCGGCAAGAGATTCCCACCTCTCTCATTCTCAAGGTATGGAGCTGACTAGAACCTAGAGGGACTCTTGGCATACCATACTTGGCATACCATACTTGGCATACTATACTTAACATACTCGTAGTATACCAGACTAGAGAATACTCCACCTACTTCTACCTTTCCCTACACCTAGACTAGGTTAGGTACATTGGGGTAGAACTAGCTTAGAGACGCATCGTATGAGTACTCGCATTTTTAGCTCATGTTATTTATGTATGTGAATATATGCTAAAAGATAATGCTAGCGCAGTATTATTTATTTCTACTGCTTACGCTGTACATTATTTATCTTGCATACTGTCTTGTGATCATAACAGCACATATCTCTTACACGAGAAACAAGACTGTTCAATAAAACCCTTTTATTGAAACGCCCGTCTTTCCTTTCTGTGTAACTCTTTAGAAACTAAGCATGCACGATTGACTGAGTGAAACTGTTATCTATTGTTTCCACGATTCTGAGACATGTTCCGCTTCTAAAGGGAAACAAAGTTGTCATGTTTTTCGAGTGCCAGAAACTACTCCCTTCTTGTTCTAAAGGAGTTTCTAGTGGCCTCTGAGCTAGCTGGCACAAGTAATTAAGTTTAATATACTCGATAGGGACATACCGACCTTAGTCCTATGTCAAGCCTATAGGTTATATTATTCCAATGTTCAGAGCCTATTAGGGAAATAGGAACTACACTACAAGATGCTTTGGGCACTTTGCCACTGCTAATCAGTGCCAAAGTGCAAGTGCTCCCTATGATAAATTGATGTATGGATTAGTGACTCCATGATTGGCTTATTTGACTTACTGTCAGACCCTAGTATAGTGCACCGCGTGTGCCCAGGGCCTGCAAATCAAATGCTGCTGGTGGGCTTGCAGCACTGGTTGTGCCAGCCACCGGAGCAGCTTGGAAAGCGTGTCTCAGGCCTGCCATTGCAGAGCCTGTGTGCAGTCTGGTACTGCCATGTCGACTTGGTAAGTGCACCCACTTACCAGTCCCCAAACCTTCCCTTTTCTGCATGTTAGTCACCCCTAAAGTAGGCCTGCGGGCAGGGTGCATTGTATGTAAAAGGTAGGACATGCCCTGATGTGTGTGGCATGTCCTGATAGTGAATTACAGCCAATTTAGTTTTTCACTATTGCAAGTCTACCTGTCCCCATAGGCCAGAATGGGCAGTTTGATTATAACATCTTATAATCCTAACTGACCCAGGGAACATGGTAGAAAAACGAATTTAGTATGCCTGAACTCAGAATGATAAAATACATCTTTTAGTGAAGTTGGTTTTAACATTCTGGGGTCGATTCCGATCTCGGTCAGAGGCGCACCTAACACTATTCGGCCGGGAAAAAAGCCAGGCGAATGCCTGTTTCCCGACCGATCCGCACATTATTCCGAACGAGCAAGTACGATGCGCACAACTGCATAGATTCCGACCAAGTCGTGCTCCCCCAATCCAGGTCCTGTCATCTGACCGAGGCGGATCTGGAAACGCAAAATCGAGTCGCACGGAAGCCAAAATGCAGCCCCGTCCGGCCGGACAAGTACGATACGCTTTCCGTACGCGCCGAACCCGTCGCTACGCACGGCACGTCAAAGCATCTGGGAGAGGCGCACATAAGCTCCGATTCGCGCCACAACACGATCCACGGCTACGAGACGAACACGCCAGCGACGAGGACGAGGCGAAGCAAAGAGAAAGACGAACGAGACGAACCAACCATGAATCCCATCGTGCCGATCCTACCAATATTCTACATCTACTACCGGAACAGGCACGGACGCGTACGGCGCAGAAGGTAAGTCAGACACCAACCACAAAAATAAACTACACGTACCCGACACATCACACACACACAGAGGGATGCAGAAATTACTCACACCAGCAACAGCAGCACGATAGGGGCGGGATGGCCATCAGCAATGCCACATTTAAACACATAGGGGCCTGGATGCCCACCACCACTACCACCCCTACTCAGGGGGTGCCAAATGCCTACCACTACTACCACCTCTACACAGGGTGTGCCAGATGCCCACCACCACTACCACCCCTACTCAGGGGGTACCAGATGCCTACCACTACTACCACCTCTACCCAGGGTGTGCCAGATGCCTACCACTACTACCACCCCTACCCAGGGTGTGCCAGATGCCTACCACTACTACCACCCTTACCCAGGGGGTGCCAGATGCCCACCACCACTACCACCCCTACTCAGGGGGTGCCAGATGCCTACCACTACTACCACCTCTACCCAGGGTGTGCCAGATGCCTACCACTACTACCACCCCTACCCAGGGTGTGCCAGATGCCTACCACTACTACCACCCTTACCCAGGGGGTACCAGATGCCCACCACTACTACCACCTCTACCCATGGGGGGCTGGATGCCTGTGACTACTACCACCTCTACCCAGGGGGTGCCAGATGCCTACCACTACTACCACCTCTACCCATGGGGGGCTGGATGCCTACCACCTCTACCACCTCTACCCAGGGGGGTGCCAGATGCCTACCACTACTACCACCTCTACCCATGGGGGGCTGGATGCCTGTCACTACTACCACCCCTACCCAGGGGGTGCCAGATGCCTACCACCACTACCACCTCTACCCAGGGGGTGCCAGATGCCTACCACTACTACCACCTCTACCCATGGGGGGCTGGATGCCTGTCACTACTACCACCCCTACGGGGCTGGATGCCTGTCACTACTACCACCCCTACCCAGGGGGTGCCAGATGCCTACCACCACTACCACCTCTACCCAGGGTGTGCCAGATGCCTACCACTACTACCACCCCTACCCAGGGTATGCCAGATGCCTACCACTACTACCACCCTTACCCAGGGGGTGCCAGATGCCCACCACTACTACCACCTCTACCCATGGGGGCTGGATGCCTACCACTACTACCACCTCTACCCATGGGGGGCTGGATGCCTGTCACTACTACCACCCCTACCCAGGGGTGCCAGATGCCTACCACCACTACCACCTCTAACCAGGGGGTACCAGATGCCTACCACTACTACCACCTCTACCCATGGGGGGCTGGATGCCTGTCACTACTACCACCTCTACCCAGGGGGTGCCAGATGCCTACCACTACTACCACCTCTACCCATGGGGGCTGGATGCCTACCACCACTACCACCTCCACCCAGGGGGTACCAGATGCCTACCACTACTACCACCTCTACCCATGGGGGGCTGGATGCCTGTCACTACTACCACCTCTACCCAGGGGGTGCCAGATGCCTACCACTACTACCACCTCTACCCATGGGGGCTGGATGCCTACCACCACTACCACCTCTACCCAGGGGGTGCCAGATGCCTACCACTACTACCACCTCTACCCATGGGGGGCTGGATGCCTGTCACTACTACCACCCCTACCCATTGGGGGCTGGATGCCTGTCACTACTACCACCCCTACCCAGGGTGTGCCAGATGCCTCACCACTACTACCACCCTTACCCAGGGGGTGCCAGATGCCCACCACTACTACCACCTCTACCCATGGGGGGCTGGATGCCTACCACTACTACCACCTCTACCCATGGGGGCTGGATGCCTGTCACTACTACTACCCCTACCCAGGGGGTGCCAGATGCCTACCACCACTACCACCTCTACCCAGGGGGTGCCAGATGCCTACCACTACTACCACCTCTACCCATGGGGGGCTGGATGCCTGTCACTACTACCACCTCTACCCAGGGGTGCCAGATTCCTACCACTACTACCACCTCTACCCATGGGGGCTGGATGACTACCACCACTACCACCTCTACCCAGGGGTGCCAGATGCCTACCACTACTACCACCTCTACCCATGGGGGCTGGATGCCTGTCACTACTACCACCCCTACCCAGGGGGTGCCAGATGCCTACCACCACTACCACCTCTACCCAGGGGGTGCCAGATGCCTACCACTACTACCACCTCTACCCATGGGGGGCTGGATGCCTGTCACTACTACCACCCCTACCCATGGGGGGCTGGATGCCTGTCACTACTACCACCCCTACCCAGGGGGTGCCAGATGCCTACCACCACTACCACCTCTACCCAGGGTGTGCCAGATGCCTACCACTACTACCACCCCTACCCAAGGGGTGCCAGATGCCAACCACTACTACCACCTCTACCCATGGGGGGCTGGATGCCTACCACTACTACCACCCCTACCCATGGGGGGCTGGATGCCTGTCACTACTACCACCCCTACCCAGGGGTGCCAGATGCCTACCACCACTACCACCTCTACCCAGGGTGTGCCAGATGCCTACCACTACTACCACCCCTACCCAGGGGGTGCCAGATGCCTACCACTACTACCACCTCTACCCATGGGGGCTGGATGCCTACCACTACTACCACCCCTACCCATGGGGGGCTGGATGCCTGTCACTACTACCACCCCTACCCATAGGGGGCTGGATGCCTGTCACTACTACCACCCCTACCCATGGGGTGCCAGATGCCTACCACCACTACCACCTCTACCCAGGGGGTGTCAGATGCCTACCACCACTATCACCTCTACCCAGGGGGTGCCAGATGCCTACCACTACTACCACCTCTACCCATGGGGGGCTGGATGCCTGTCACTACTACCACCCCTACCCATGGGGGGCTGGATGCCTGTCACTACTACCACCCCTACCCAGGGGGTGCCAGATGCCTACCACCACTACCACCTCTACCCAGGGGGTGCCAGATGCCTACCACTACTACCACCCCTACCCAGGGTGTGCCAGATGCCTACCACTACTACCACCCTTACCCAGGGGTGCCAGATGCCCACCACTACTACCACCTCTACCCATGGGGGCTGGATGCCTACCACTACTACCACCTCTACCCATGGGGGGCTGGATGCCTGTCACTACTACCACCCCTACCCAGGGGTGCCAGATGCCTACCACCACTACCACCTCTACCCAGGGGTGCCAGATGCCTACCACTACTACCACCTCTACCCATGGGGGCTGGATGCCTGTCACTACTACCACCTCTACCCAGGGGTGCCAGATGCCTACCACTACTACCACCTCTACCCATGGGGGGCTGGATGCCTACCACTACTACCACCTCTACCCAGGGGGTGCCAGATGCCTACCACTACTACCACCTCTACCCATGGGGGGCTGGATGTCTGTCACTACTACCACCCCTACCCAGGGGGTGCCAGATGCCTACCACTACTACCACCTCTACCCATGGGGGCTGGATGCCTGTCACTACTACCACCCCTACCCATGGGGGGCTGGATGCCTGTCACTACTACCACCCCTACCCAGGGGTGCCAGATGCCTACCACCACTACCACCTCTACCCAGGGTGTGCCAGATGCCTACCACTACTACCACCCCTACCCAGGGGAGCCAGATGCCTACCACTACTACCACCTCTACCCATGGGGGCTGGATGCCTACCACTACTACCACCCCTACCCATGGGGGGCTGGATGCCTGTCACTACTACCACCCCTACCCATGGGGGGCTGGATGCCTGTCACTACTACCACCCCTACCCAGGGGTGCCAGATGCCTACCACCACTACCACCTCTACCCAGGGTGTGCCAGATGCCTACCACTACTACCACCCCTACCCAGGGGTGCCAGATGCCTACCACTACTACCACCTCTACCCATGGGGGGCTGGATGCCTGTCACTACTACCACCCCTACCCATGGGGGCTGGATGCCTGTCACTACTACCACCCCTACCCAGGGGGTGCCAGATGCCTACCACCACTACCACCTCTACCCAGGGTGTACCAGATGCCTACCACTACTACCACCCCTACCCAGGGTGTGCCAGATGCCTACCACTACTACCACCCCTACCCAGGGTGTGCCAGATGCCTACCACTACTACCACCTCTACCCATGGGGGGCTGGATGCCTACCACTACTACCACCTCTACCCATGGGGGGCTGGATGCCTGTCACTACTACCACCCCTACCCAGGGGGTGCCAGATGCCTACCACCACTACCACCTCTACCCAGGGGGTGCCAGATGCCTACCACTACTACCACCTCTCCCCATGGGGGGCTGGATGTCTGTCACTACTACCACCTCTACCCAGGGGGTGCCAGATGCCTACCACTACTACCACCTCTACCCATGGGGGGCTGGATGCCTACCACCACTACCACCTCTACCCAGGGGTGCCAGATGCCTACCACTACTACCACCTCTACCCATGGGGGGCTGGATGCCTACCACCAACAACACCCCCACTCACAGGATGGCTAATACATGGCACAACAAGCACACACCAACATAAACAATGCAACATAAAGACATCCCCCCAACACCATGACAAGCGTGTGTAGACTGTGTCAAATGCCTACAACACTGAACATGACTTTGAACATACAATGTGACCCCCTATCACATGTGCCACACATAAATGTGTGTGGCCCCCACAATGCCAGCAGACCATGACCACTGTGGCAATGGGGTCCAACCCCCATCATCACAGTGACCAAAATGTAAGTGTGGGGCCCATAGCTGAAGCACATCTTGAACATTGTGGCAATGGGGTCCAAACCCCCATCATCACAGTGACCAAAATGTAAGTGTGGGGCCCATAGCTGAAGCACAACTTGAACATTGTGGCAATGGGGTCCAAATCCCCATCATCACAGTGACCAAAATGTAAGTGTGGGGCCCATAGCTGAAGCACAACTTGAACATTGTGGCAATGGGGTTCAAACCCCCATCATCACAGTGACCAAAATGTAAGTGTGGGGCCCATAGCTGAAGCACAACTTGAACATTGTGGCAATGGGGTTCAAACCCCCATCATCACATTGACCAAAATGTAAGTGTGGGGCCCATAGCTGAAGCACATCTTGAACATTGTGGCAATGGGGTCCAAACCCCCATCATCACAGAGACCAAAATGTAAGTGTTGACATTGAAAAAGCTGCAACTGCCAAACTGCATGGATGATTCCTGGTCACAGAACAACAAACACATCAGTGGCAAAGTAGTGCTTGTGTCCCATAGCAACATAGATTGGGGGAGGCAAACACTGCAGTGCAAATAAGACATACCTTTGGCCATGTGCAGACAAACATCACCCATGGGGGCTGACGCTGCCAGGTAGGTCGCTCCCCCACCACACAGCTCCGCCTGTGATGTCCTGCCCGCTGCTGCTGCTGGTAAGCTCGCCCCTCTGCCTGTGGCCTCGGTGCCCGGTTTCCTACTGTTCCCCTCGCTGCCCCCACTGAATTGTGTCCTTTTTCCCTTCTGTACCCCTCGCTGCCCCCACTGAATTGTGTCCTTTTTCCCTTCTGTTTCCCCTCGCTGCCCCCATTTTCACTGCGCCCACTTTCCTTCTGTTTCACCTCGCTGCCCCCATTTTTACTGTGTCCTTTTACTTCTGTACCCTCGCTGCCCCCACTGAATTGTGTCCTTTTTCCCTTCTGTTTCCCCTCGCTGCCCCCAATTTCACTGCGCCCACTTTCCTTCTGTTTCCCCTCGCTGCCCCCATTTTTACTGTGTCCTTTTTACTTCTGTACCCCTCGCTGCCCCCACTGAATTGTGTCCTTTTTCCCTTCTGTTCCCCTCGCTGCCCCCATTTTCACTGCGCCCACTTTCCTTCTGTTTCCCCTCGCTGCCCCCATTTTTACTGTGTCCTTTTTACTTCTGTACCCCTCGCTGCCCCCACTGAATTGTGTCCTTTTTTCCGTCTGTACCCCTCGCTGCCCCCACTGAATTGTGTCCTTTTTCCTTCTGTACCCCTCGCTGCCCCCACTGAATTGTGTCCTTTTTTCCTTCTGTACCCCTCGCTGCCCCCACTGAATTGTGTCCTTTTTCCCTTCTGTACCCCTCGCTGCCCCCACTGAATTGTGTCCTTTTTTCCCTTCTGTTTCCCCTCGCTGCCCCCATTTTCACTGCGCCCACTTTCCTTCTGTTTCCCCTCGCTGCCCCCATTTTTACTGTGTCCTTTTTACTTCTGTACCCCTCGCTGCCCCCACTGAATTGTGTCCTTTTTCCGTCTGTACCCCTCGCTGCCCCCACTGAATTGTGTCCTTTTTCCTTCTGTACCCCTCGCTGCCCCCACTGAATTGTGTCCTTTTTCCTTCTGTACCCCTCGCTGCCCCCACTGAATTGTGTCCTTTTTCCCTTCTGTACCCCTCGCTGCCCCCACTGAATTGTGTACTTTTTCCCTTCTGTTTCCCCTCGCTGCCCCCATTTTCACTGCGCCCACTTTCCTTCTGTTTCCCCTCGCTGCCCCGATTTTTACTGTGTCCTTTTTACTTCTGTACCCCTCGCTGCCCCCACTGAATTGTGTCCTTTTTTCCGTCTGTACCCCTCGCTGCCCCCACTGAATTGTGTCCTTTTTCCCTTCTGTACCCCTCGCTGCCTCTCTCCACTCCCGCCGCTGCGTCCCCTGCGGCCCCGCCCCCCTGACTGCCCATTCGCTGCCCCTGCCTCCCGCCTCCCAGCTGCTCCTCCCTCCCACCTCCCCATATATGGCGGCCGCTGCGCGGTGAGGAGAGCGACCCTTGACCTTGCCAGGTAGGTCGCTCCCCCACCACACAGCTCCGCCTGTGGTGTCCTGCCCGCTGCTGCTGCTGGTAAGCTCGCCCCTCTGCCTGTGGCCTCGGTGCCCGGTTTCCTTCTGTTCCCCTCGCTGCCCCCACTGAATTGTGTCCTTTTTCCCTTCTGTACCCCTCACTGCCCCCACTGAATTGTGTCCTTTTTCCCTTCTGTTTCCCCTCGCTGCCCCCATTTTCACTTCGCCCACTTTCCTTCTGTTTCCCTCGCTGCCCCCATTTTTACTGTGTCCTTTTACTTCTGTACCCCTTGCTGCCCCCACTGAATTGTGTCCTTTTTCCCTTCTGTTTCCCCTCGCTGCCCCCATTTTCACTGCGCCCACTTTCCTTCTGTTTCCCCTCGCTGCCCCCATTTTTACTGTGTCCTTTTTACTTCTGTACCCCTCGCTGCCCCCACTGAATTGTGTCCTTTTTCCCTTCTGTTTCCCCTCGCTGCCCCCATTTTCACTGCGCCCACTTTCCTTCTGTTTCCCCTCGCTGCCCCCATTTTTACTGTGTCCTTTTTACTTCTGTACCTCTCGCTGCCCCCACTGAATTGTGTCCTTTTTCCTTCTGTACCCCTCGCTGCCCCCACTGAATTGTGTCCTTTTTTCCTTCTGTACCCCTCGCTGCCCCCACTGAATTGTGTCCTTTTTTCCTTCTGTACCCCTCGCTGCCCCCACTGAATTGTGTCCTTTTTCCCTTCTTTACCCCTCGCTGCCCCCACTGAATTGTGTCCTTTTTCCCTTCTGTTTCCCCTCGCTGCCCCCATTTTTACTGTGTCCTTTTTACTTCTGTACCCCTCGCTGCCCCCACTGAATTGTGTCCTTTTTTCCGTCTGTACCCCTCGCTGCCCCCACTGAATTGTGTCCTTTTTCCTTCTGTACCCCTCGCTGCCCCCACTGAATTGTGTCCTTTTTCCCTTCTGTACCCCTCGCTGCCTCTCTCCACTCCCGCCGCTGCGTCCCCTGCGGCCCCGCCCCCCTGACTGCCCATTCGCTGCCCCTGCCTCCCGCCTCCCAGCTGCTCCTCCCTCCCACCTCCCCATATATGGCGGCCGCTGTGCGGCCGCGCCTAAGGCAAGCCCGTCTGCGCCCGTCCGCGCCTGGACCGCGCCCAGCGCCAGAACCCCTGGGCCGTGCGCCCCCCGCACCAGCCTCGAGGACCGACGCCGCTACGATGCCACCACACTCCACGCTCTCAACCCTGGACGGACGCACAACTGCTTCAAGGCCGCCCCGAAACTCACCCATGGTCCCTTCACCTGCCGGAACTGCAGCTACACCAGCCTCAGAGCCACCGAAACGCCCGCCAAGAAGGACCTCAACCACCTCCGATGCATCCTACTGAACACCCGCTCCGCACGCAAACACGCTGTCGAGCTCTGGGACCTGCTCGACACATCATCACCAGACGTCGCCTTCCTGACAGAGATCTGGATGAACGACTCCTCCGCCCCCGACATCGCCATAGCCATCCCAGATGGCTATAAGATCACCCGCAGAGACCGCGTCAACGCAGTAGGAGGAGGAATCGCCATCGTCCACAAGAACACCATCAGGGTCTCGACCAGCACCGACGACACTCTCAGCACCGCCGAACACATGCACTTCCAGATCCACACGGACCCCAACACCACCCTTAGAGGCACCCTTGTCTACAGACCTCCTGGGCCCCGACCCCAGTTCAGCGACTCCATCGCCGACTTCATCAGCACGCACGCCCTGACCTCTACCGACTACATCCTCCTCGGAGACCTGAACTTTCACCTGGAGAACAACAACGACAGCAACTCCACCACCCTGATCGACAACCTCGCCAACCTCGGTCTGAGCCAGATCGTCACAACACCGACCCATTCCGCCGGCCACATGCTTGACCCCATCTTCTCCTCAAGCTCCCACGTCTCCTTCAGCCACACCACGGAACTCCCCTGGACCGACCACCGCTGCATCCATTTCACCTTCCAGAAACCCACCACACACCACCGCACCCAACAGATCCCACGCCGCTGCTGGAGCAAAGTCACCGAAGACCAACTACGGGCAACCCTCGCTCTCAGCCCTCCCTCCTACCCATCCAACACCGACGACGCCGCCTGCAACCTCAGACGATGGATGGACGACTGTGCCAACACCCTCGCCCCGCTGAAAAAACTCACCTACAGTGACACCACCAAAAGAGCCAGCTGGTTCACCTCGGAACTCCTAGCCTCCAAGTGCACCTGCCGGAAACTAGAGAAGAAATGGCACAGTGATAAGACACCGGACAGCCACGCAGCCCACAAAGACGCCATCCGTAACCACCACCACCTCATCAAGTCCGCCAAGAGAATCTCCTTCAAAGACCGCCTCGACAACAACGCACACAACAGCAAGGAGCTTTTCAACATCGTGAAGGAACTCTCCAACCCCAGCTCCAACACCAACGACATCCCGCAGTCGCAACCCCTGTGCGATTCCCTCGCCACCTTCTTCCACCGCAAGATCGCCGACATCCACGACAGCTTCAACACCCAGACAGACCCAACTAAGATCGATGCACCAGACCCCCGCACACCATCGACCACGACCCCTGCCAGCCTGGGCCAGCGTGAACATTGAGGACACCATCAAGACCATGAGCACAATACACTCCGGCTCCCCGTCAGACCCTTTCCCGCACCACATCTTCAACAAAGCCAGCAGCTCCATCGCACCCCACCTGTGCAACATCATCAATCTCTCCTTCGAGACCGCGACCTTCCCAGAGAGCTGGAAACACGCAGAGATCAACGCCCTACTCAAAAAACCCAAGGCGGACCCGAGAGACCTCAAGAACTTCCGGCCCATCTCCCTGCTTCCGTTCCCAGCCAAGGTCATCGAGAAGATCGTCAACAAACAGCTAACCCGATACCTCGAAGAAAACAGCATCCTGGACCCATCCCAATCGGGGTTCCGCAGGAACCACAGCACTGAGACTGCCCTCATCGCCGCCACCGACGACATCAGGATCCTGCTGGACAACGGTGAGACCGCAGCCCTCATCCTGCTGGACCTCTCCGCCGCCTTCGACACTGTCTGCCACCGCACTCTACGCGAACGCCTCCACGACGCAGGGATCCGAGACAAGGCCCTGGAATGGGCCACCTCCTTCTTCACCGGCAGAACCCAGAGAGTCCGCCTCCCACCATTCCGATCCGAAGCCTCCGAGATCATCTGCGGCGTACCCCAGGGATCGTCCCTCAGCCCAACACTGTTCAACATCTACATGGCCCCGCTCGCACGCATCGCCAGACAGCACGACCTCAACATAATCTCCTACGCCGATGACACTCAACTGATCCTCTCCCTCACCAAGGACCCCCTCGCCGCCAAATCCAACCTCCATGAAGGAATGAAGGCCGTCGCCGATTGGATGAAGATCAGCCGACTAAAACTGAACACGGAGAAGACAGAGGTCCTCATCCTCGGCTCCAACCCCTCAGCCTGGGACGACTCCTGGTGGCCAACGACGCTGGGAGCAGCCCCGACACCCACCGACCACGCACGCAACCTGGGAGTCATCCTTGACTCAACGCTCTCCATGGCCAGGCAAGTCAACGCAGTCTCATCCTCCTGCTTCAACACCCTCCGCATGCTTCGCAAGATCTACAGGTGGATCCCGACAGACACAAGAAGAACAGTCACCCAGGCCCTCGTCAGTAGCAGACTTGACTATGGGAACGCCCTCTACGCAGGAGCCCCGGCCAAGCTCATCAGCGACTGCAACGCATACAAACGCCTCCGCACACCTAATCCTCGATGTACCACGCCACAGCCACATCACCCCCACCTGAGGAACCTGCACTGGCTCCCCGTCGACAGGAGAATCTCCTTCAAACTCCTCATCCACGCACACAAGGCACTCCACAAGACTGGCCCAGCCTACCTCAACAGACGACTCCTCTTCTACGTCCCCAACCGCCAACTCCGCTCTGCCGACCTCTCCCTCGCCACCGTCCCTCGCATTCGAAGAACTACCACCGGCGGCAGATCCTTCTCCCACCTCGCCGCCAAGACCTGGAACACCCTTCCACTAAGCCTACGACAGACTCAAGGCCTGCTGACCTTCAGGAGGCTACTCAAGACCTGGTTGTTCGACCAGTAGCAGCACCCCCCCCCTTTTTTTCTCCCCAGCGCCTTGAGACCCTCGCGGGTAAGTAGCGCGCTTTACAAATTCTGTGATTGATTGATTGATTGATTGATCAACATTCATCAATGACACAATGACAGAAGTGACCATCATTATGCAGACCCACATATTTGCACCAATGGGCACACAAATGCAGATACCCTGTGGAGACTGTAGATGTGAGGTGAACAGATACCATACCATGGCAGCAATGGGACACACAAACAATGATCATTGTGCTGACTGATGACCTAGAAGTCCCAGGGACAGCAGGGGAAACCCACCAAACAACATACAGCCAATGGCACACTAAAGATATGCCAATGCAGTGGTGCAGATGCACAAACACAAACAGGTAGACCCACACTGCACATCAAACACAACAGGTGAGGGGGGGGGGTGCCAGTGTCCCCAGGCAACCACACAACACATGAGGAGGCCTGAATACCAATTCCACAGATGTGCATACAGTGCCACACAAAGGTAACTCATGGATCCAAATACCCTATGTGGGTAATCAGGCATTGTTAGATGAGAGGGAGCACAAATCACACATGTCACACAAGCATGTAGGAACAGCAACTGACACAGCAAGACACAGACACACCACAGCACTACCCCCAGGGTCCCCACAATGTGGTGACCCTGGGCAGCATTACAATCCCACTGTGATGACAAAGCTAGATGTCATTCACACTGTGAACCACAGTCATGTGTCCTGAGCAACAAACTACCATCACACCTACACAAGCACAAATCAATCAGCACGGCCAGTAAGCCAAGGCCAACATGGAGGCAGGGGTCTAGCCAGGCAACAACTCTCATCTGCACACACTCAACACCACACACCTCGACCTCCAACAATGTGCAGCAGTGAAGCTCACATGCACTGGTGACATTGCACATGCACCCATGACAATCCCAGGGGTGGTGGTGGGAACCAAGGTGCAGAAACACATCACACATGGCCACTCAACAAGACTCCTGAATGTCTGACAATGCACACTACGCTGTACATGGACATGACGGCAATACCACACCAACCAATGGGATCCCAGCCACAGTCCCACACCAATGAAGAAGCCAAGGTCACCCACAAAGAACACACATAGACAACTACCAACATTGCAGCCCTGACCCTGAGGAGTGCCAGCAGTCACACACACAACGTGTCACAATCACTGAAAGCTAACACAAACTGGAAATCACATGACAGGTGTAAACAACAAGTGCCAAGGGGAATCCTGACTGTGACCCATCTGCGCCTGCCCACAAACTCAGCCCTGACGGCGAACACACCTATGGGTGACACCCTGATGACCAGTAATGTGCCATGCACCCACATCACAGAGAACCCAGGGAGAAGACTTTGGGGGAACATAGGTCAACTCAGCAAGCATCACAAACAGGAACACCACTAGGGATCCCAGCATGCACAGCAAAATGGAAGTGAACACACAGACATGCTCATACAACACACACCTTGGGCGCAGGCGATGTCACAGGAGTACACACTGCCATGAGGGGACTCCACTCCTGTGTGAGGAAAGCTGTGCCATATGTTGCCTCAGTAGGGCTCCATCATGTCAGCAGAACACTTGGTCACACAGTCAACAATTAGCACCAAATGAAGGCTCCCGTCACATCAGCCTGGTCATGGGAGTGTCAACGAAATCATCAGCACAGATCCAACACACATGTATGGCAAGTTGCACTGACAACACAGATGAGTCCTTCCCCATTGATGCCCAAACCTGCATGTCCAGTGGAGATGGCCACACGGTCAGGGAAGTAGACAAATTGAACAATGGCAAGCACAACAGATGTGCAGGGGTGGAAGCCACAGACGTGACATTGCTAATGTAAGTAGGAAATCCCATTGCCAAATACTGAAAACATGACACCCTCAGATGCTGCTAAGGATGACATGGATACACCACAGGATAGGACACATTCACCCTGGACCACATGGGTTCCTGCACAGTAACACTTCATTTTCATGAGACCAAATATCCCCATCACTGCAGCAAGGGCATGGTTAGCATCATCAACATCATGTACATCAGAAGCAAAAGCACTAGAGAACAGAAAGTTGCTTTATTCAGCATATGTGGGTTCAAAACTTGAAGTCCAGTAAAAAGAAACAAAGGCCAATGGCCGGTCCATCCTGAAAGTCAAAACAGGGTGACAGTGGCAGATGTCACCATACGCATGCCTGCACTGATTAAAACCAGGGACAATCCCCTCGGAGGGGCATACGGGGGGGGCAGGCCAGGCACCGCAGGGACAGGATCAGGGCTCACCAGAAGGAGGCAGGGAAGGGGTGGTGGGTGCTGGAGAGCCACTGACAACTGCAGTGGAGGTGTCTGACATGGTGTGTGCCGGCACAACTGGGGGCATGACTCAGATGGTGTGGGTGCCGGCACGACTGCAGTGGACCGCGCAGATGGAGTGGACAGGTTCCCCACTGCAGTGCCCAAGTCAGACAGGGTGGTAGTGGACTCCACTGCAGTGCCTACCTCCAGGGGAGGAGAATGGGGATCAGGTAAGGTGGGCAGGACAGAGGGGGAGGACACCGTCTCCACACCAGTGGCACAGACAAGCGCAGCGGGGGGTGTGGGGCAAGAAGAGCAAGTGGCAGGGGGAGAAGGCCTGATCTTTTTGGGGATGGTGTATCTGTGGGTGGGGGAACCTGGGGCAGGGTGTGGTGGGGGCACCTGTGGAGTGGGGGCCTGAGGGATGGAGTAAGGAGACTTGGTGCCTGAGCTGCAGGGCGGCGGCGGGGTCTTGCTCTTCCGGGTCCGGGGGGACTTGCGGATGGGGGCGTCAGTCGGTCTGCGCCTGGGGGAGGGTGTCCGGGGGCGAGGGACACTCTGCACCATGTGGGTGGGCTTCCTCTTCCCCCTGAATGCTGGATCAGCTGGATCGGAGGGGAAGAGGCCGAGGTCACTGAGGAAGAGCCGCTTGTCTTTGGGGTTGCAGGTGAGGCAAGGGAGGGGGCTTTGGAGGGAGAGGCAACTGAGGTTTGCGCAGTGCTCGTGGATGCGTGTGTGTGTGCCTGGGCCCCATCCCCTGTGAGTGTGGTTTCAGTCCCCTGACTGTGCGTGCGTGTGCGTCTTGTTTGTGGCGTGTGTGTCTGTGTGCTGCTCGTGTCTGTGCTGGTGTGTGCCTGTGCCGGTGTGTGTGTGCTTGGGACAGGTAAGGTGCTGGGGAGTGTGGATGGGGCAGAGGCAGGAGGGGCGAGGGACTGTTGGAGGAGGGACACTGCTGCCGTCAGGGAGGAGTCCATGGACCTATTGCCCCTCTGGAGGGCAGACATGCCCGATGAGATGCCCTCCATGAACGACACCAGCTGAGTCAACAGAGTGGTGTGTGCATGGAGGACACTCAGCATCGCTGTCTGCCCTACATGGAGCTGGCGAAGGAGGTACACAGACTCCTCACTCAGGGCAGCAGGGGACACAGGGGCAGGGAGTGCGGTGCCTGGCCCGAAGGAGACACGCTCCCGAACATGGGAGCCTCCACGGACCTCGGGAATGGGAGCCGAAGGGAGGGCGGTGGTGGTGGTGGTGGTGGCGGGGACAGCAACACTAGCTGGGGTGTGGTGGCTGCTGACACCCGCATCCACAAGGGAGTCATCCTCCGAGCTGCTGTGGTCCTCAGCTGAGGTGGATGGTGCTGAGGACTCCTCGGTGTGGCTCCCCTCGCCCTCCGTGCCACTGGGTCCCTCCGACCACTCCTCGGCTGCTGACCCAGTCTGGCTCTGCGGCTCCTCCTGGTCCGTGGAGCTGTCCCCTCCTGTGGCCGTGGATGTATCTGCAAACAATAGGGAAACAGACAGACATCAGTCACCTGCACCGAACGCACACACCACAGTAAGTACAGCACATTACAGAGCAAGCCCTGGCATCCTTAGTTGAACATTGCCAAAAGTGCCCAAATAGAATAGGAGAAGCCAATTGTCAGTCTGATGGTCAACCATGGCACTCACATCCCTCCTGGCCTTGCACCCATCTGTCTGGTGTCTGTTGGATGGCAATACCCCAGTGTGGACACATGCACCACCTACACAGTAGTTGGACAGTGCAGAAAACACGGTGAAGCATGTGAACATGCACACATCACAACTCTTGCCACTGAGTCAGTACGGATGAAAGGGATGCCCAGAGTCAAATATGAAATGCATGTGATGCATACCAGCGACAGACACCATGATGCACCCATGTCCTGATAGCCATTGCCACAATGGTGTGCAAGTAGCACATGTCACTCCCCTGCAGGATCACTCATAGGAAGTTACATGCCATGGCACAGGCATGCCTGCTAAGTCATACATCACTGTCTCCAGTCACATGGGCAGGACAGCCAGACAACAACACTCTGCACTGTGTCACAATAGTAGGTCATGGGGAATGCAAGTCCTGGAGCTGAACAAGTGCACATGTACATCCCCACACACCACATCATCTGAACCCTTATCTGTCCAGGTCATACCGATTGGACATATGGGAGACCTGTAACACAACCCTCTGAACCTGAGCACCTCACAATCTGCTGTGAATGGGAAACAGCTGCCTGAACTTCACATTCGCATACCCCAGTCTGCACGGTCAGGTGAGCAAACACCTATGTGTCACACAAGTATCGTCTCCTATGGTCACATCTCCGGTGGCATGCTGAGCCCCAACCGAGAAACACCCCAGCAGTCCTGACAACGAATCCACAGCACACTGACACAGAGGCAGACACCTGAGGGGACATATCACTGAGCACAACGTGTCAGCTGATACACGGTAGTGGGAGTACAGAGTGTATTGTATGGCCTGGAGTAGGCATGACTGTCCTGCCCCACATGAATGAGGGATGAGCCCTGGACAGTAGGCAGCTGGCTAAGTATGTGTGACACACGTAATATACACACTCCTGGGGCCCAAACATTGTTCCCACCCGCAGCATGGGTGTGTGCCAGATACCCCAGGCACATGTGGTGGATCAGCTCAGCAATTGGACCACAAATCAAAGTGACACGCAGATTACATGTCAGAACACAGGCATTGTGTAAGCAATGACCCACCCATGATGCCCACCACAGAGTTAGGGGAACAGATGCTGTCCCCCACCTTGAGTAAAGCAAACTGCAAGGACACAGTACCCAAGTGACACAATTGCCTGACTGCAAGGGCCACACCTGGGTATCAGATGAGGAGTGGGCAGTGCACAATCGAGGGACATGGGTCCTGGACCACATGACTGATGTACTGTGGAAGTTTAACCAGGCCAGAGGAGGGCACATAGCATGGCAGACAAAGTTCACAATGCAGTCATGGACTCACCCCCTCCTTGCTGCTCTCTGGCCTTCAGCTGCCCATCCAGATCAGGGAAGACCACCGCCAGGATCCTGAGCATGTGGGGGTCAGGGTCCGGTGTCCGCCCCTCCTGCGAGGAGGCGACAGCTTCAGCTGGACCCGTGCGATCCTCCGGGTCCAGCCCCGAAGGTCCTGCCACCTCTTCTGGCAGTTGCGGATCCGGCGCTTGTAGACCCCCACGGATCTCACTGCCCGGACGATGGTCAGCCATATCTGCTGCTTCTGGTGGGCATCAACCTGTGAGGATGACAAAGTGAGAATGCCATTACTACACATGCAACATATCCGTGCATTACACAGTTGGATATACATCACTCAATCACAGGGGCACATGATGTACACAGGCAGTGCAACGATGGCTATGGACAGTATGCCAGCAGTTACTACATGGTATCATTGCCTGGGAAGTAAAACCTTGTTTAAATGCACTGTCACTGCACTATACCTGTTCAGTGCATGTCACTACACACTATGGGGGGTGACAACAACTCAGTGAGCCTGCTAGCCAGTGGCGTGCAGACTGTTAGCCTTGCTAGTCAGACAACATGCACATTTAGTAAGGCAGTGGACAGCACACTCACCTGCTCCCCTGCTTTCCCATACAGCTTGCTGTACTGTGGAAGGAGGCCGTCCAGCAGGGCCTGGTTCTCCTCAGTGCTGAAGGCTGGGGCTCTCTCCACAGTATGTGCCATTGCAGGGTCCAGAGGGTGCAGATACAGCAGCAGTGGTGGTGGCAGATGTCGTCCTGGAGCATGTAGTGCAGGCAAGTGAGCTCTCAGGGGAACAGCCAGCATTATATGTGTGCTGCAGAGGCAGATACTGTCCCATGTGTCCAAAGTGATAGGTCCAAGTCGTTTGCATCTTCTGAATCTGGCCAATCCATTGAATTGCACCACTTACACACGCCCACAGCATCCTTCAAAACTTCAACTTCATGACACCCATGAATTTGCAACATTGTTGTGGGTGACCAACTGAATTTCCAGCATCAGACTCGTCCAAGATTTGAAAACGCGTCCGTTGCCAGGCCAGGCCATAGCCAATGGGTGCGCACCTATCGGTCCATTGCTGTTCAACGCGTATTGCGAATACAACGCGTACCCGCACACATTGAATGCAATGGGCCGGCCGGGCACACCGATCGGTCCATTGCTGTTCAACGCGTACTCGGATACAACGCGTACCCGCTCACATTGAATGCAATGGGCCGGCCGGGCACACCGATCGGTCCATTGCTGTTCAACGCGTATTCGCGGATACAACGCGTACCCGCACACATTGAATGCAATGGGCCGGCCGGGCACACCGATCGGCCCATTGCTGTTCAACGCGTATTGCGGATACAACGCGTACCCGCTCACATTGAATGCAATGGGCCGGCCGGGCACACCGATCGGTCCATTGCTGTTCAACGCGTACCCGGGATACAACGCATACCCGCACACATTGAATGCAATGGGCCGGCCGGGCACACCGATCGGTCCATTGCTGTTCAACGCTGCATCCGGGATACCACGCGTACCCGCACATTGAATGCAATGGGCCGGCCGGGCACACCGATCGGCCCATTGCTGTTCAACGCGTATTGCGGATACAACGCGTACCCGCTCACATTGAATGCAATGGGCCGGCCGGGCACACCGATCGGTCCATTGCTGTTCAACGCATACCCGGGATACAACGCATACCCGCACACATTGAATGCAATGGGCCGTCCGGGCACACCGATTGGCCCATTGCTGTTCAACGCGTATTGCGAATACAACGCGTACCCGCACACATTGAATGCAATGGGCCGGCCGGACACACCGATCGGTCCATTGCTGTTCAACGCGTACCCGGGATACCACGTGTACCCGCACACATTGAATGCAATGGGCCGGCCGGGCACACTGATCGGTCCATTGCTGTTCAACGCGTACCCGGGATACAACGCGTACCCGCTCACATTGAATGCAATGGCCAATGTGTGCGCACCGATCGGACCATTGCTGTCCAACGCGTCCCTGTACAAGTCACTGGCATATGTCACCATGCCTGTCACAGGTGAACATATGCCAGCCACATATACTTCCCAGGGAGTGAGGGGCACACCTACAACACCACAGCCTGTCCACACTGTATCCTAAGGCATGTAAGGCTGCATTACCTATTCCGTGTATGGGGGTGAACATGTTGTTCTGTGGGTGTCACTTGGGGGCAGCCACTCCCAGGCTGTGCACGTGTTCATGGGGACGGAATCCTTGGTGTTTCATGTACATGACCACTGTGATGTGCAACAGTTCATTTCTGAGCATGTGGCATGGTCACATTTCACGGTGGTGTATGTGTATGTCATGTCACATACCCCCTGAGTACCATGTGGGACGGTATGTACGTCCCAGGGTGACCCATTGCCACAATAGTGATGGTCCTCCACAGTCTGTGTGCATGTTGTGTTTAGAATGTCTCAGATTCCATGTGCACAATGGGAGTCAGTCTCCACATCCACGTTGTTTGTGCATGGACTTTGATGTTGTGCGTGTGTGTGTCACAGACGTCCATGTCTGTCCTGCCGAGGCAACAGGGACCACTACCTGTGGGGCTCATGGTTGTATTGCTGTGGTGTATTCATGATACACCATGTCATGCCAGTGTCCATGTGGCAATACAGGGTCCCTGGGAATCTACCTGTCGTTGAGCTGTGATGCCTGGGGCACATCTGTCCTCACATGTCACTGTGGGGTGTGTTTGGAACGTGGCAGCAGGAGATGGGAACTGTGACACGGCCTCATGATATCCCATGGCACAACCTGGGACTTGTTGATGCCACTTGTTGAACTGTGATGTTAGATGTTGGCCATGTATGTGCCATACATGTCCTTACGGAACTGCACAGATCATGTACTTGTGCCTCATAATGATGTATCATGTGATATTGAGTATGGTCAATGCCACATATGTGGGGTGACTGACAATCTTTCTTTCTTCACCTATGCACTGCAGGGCACCAGCTGTCCATAGACCATTCCCTGACCTTGCAACCATGGTGGAACGGGACTGCATCCGACGGTACCGCTTCACCAGGCCGCTGATTGAGGTATTGACGGTGCGGTTGGCCCCACATTTGCAAGCTGGCCGGACATACCCTACAGCGCTGACCCCCAAGGTGAAGGTGATGGCAGCCCTACACTTCTTTGCCACCGGTACCTTTCAACACACTGTGGCGACTGCTGGTGGGATGTCATAGACCATGTTCAGCCGTGTGCTCCGCGATGTTTTGGAGGCTATGTTGATATACCTGAACCAGTACATCTATTTCCCTAGACTCCAACGACTCACTGACGTGAAGAGTGACTTCTATGCCCTGGGGAGGATGCCGCATGTCATTGGCTCCATTGATGGGACACATGTTGCTTTGGTACCACCACAGGCCCAAGAGCAGGCATACAGGAACCGCAAACACTACCACTCGGTCAATGCACTGGTTTTATGTCTTGCAGATATGAGCATCTCACAGGTGTGTGCCCGTTACCCCGGTTCTGCACACGATGCCTACGTGATGAGGAGTAGTCGCATCCCGAGGATGATGTCACAGATGCGGAACCAGCGTGCCTGGCTTGTTGGTGTGTACTGACTTTGTACCATTGTGTGTGTTCTGCAATGTAGTGTTCCACCCTCTTTTCCAACTCAGCTAATGTGCAATTGTCTGTATGTAGGTGACTCCGGATACCCCAACATGCCGTGGTTGCTGACGCCCCTCAGGAACCCTGTGACACCAGCCCAGATGCGCTACAATGAGGCACATGGTCGGACCAGGAGAGTGATTGAGCGGACATTTGGTCTCCTGAAGAGCCGCTTCCGCTGCCTGGACAAGACAGGAGGGTCCCTCCCATATGCCCCAGCAAAGGTGTGCAAGATTATCATCGTCTGCTGCATGCTACACAACCTGGCAGTGCGGAAGGAGTTGCCTCTCATCCTGGATGACGATGACCAACATCCGCCACCTGTGGAGGATCCTGGCCTGGACCACGATGCCAGTGATGATGATGATGATGATGATGGTGATGTCCGCACACAGCTCATCACCAACTTCTTCAGCTGAATGTGAGTATCCAGAGATGTCATGTCAATGATGTGAGTATGCATGATATGTGTTGGTGGTGCTCTGGTGCTGTTTGAGTGTGTCCATGTGCTACATGACTGTATGCGTGTAGCGATGTGTCCTTACAGGTAGTCTGTACTCCCCAACAGTGTTGACATGCTAACTTGGTTCTGGGTGGGTATCTTGTGACATGTATTGGGCATGAGTATTGCAGTTCTGTCCTGTTCTTCAGTGCTTTTGACTGTGTTTCATTTCTGTCCTTCACAGGGTACTTTCAGAGTCGTTTGGTCAACTGTGATCCCCGACACCGTGATTCGACTTCCAGGGTGGTAGCTGTCGTGTCCCTACAGGTGATGTGCGCCACACCCATGGACTTCCTTCCTTCTACACTTGTTGGCTGTGTGCCCGCTGCCAGGTGGGATTACCTTGCATCTGTAGTGGTTACAACATGTTGCAAATGTGTAATAAACCTGTGCTTCACTTTGTGATGTGCGTTGTCTGTGGTCACACATCTGACTGACATTTGCTTACTGCACCAGTGGGCTAGTTGACAAAGACTGTGAATAGGTGTTGTGTCTGTGCATTGCACCGTATTTCCTGGCAACATCAGTGTAGGCGATGAGTCAGATGGCCTAGGTGTGTATATGTTGTGTAGCCCTGGTGGTGTGTCTCCCTCATATGTGTCACGTTGCCATGACTCACATGCCTGTGTTGTACTTGCTGTAGCAGTTAGCATGCACAGTGTAATTTCGCAGGTCATCATCTCCATGACAGAAACCACGTTGGAATCACAACAGAGGCAGGTATGGTGTATTAGTGTGTTTATTGTCATACATGTGTGTGTATAGTGCACAGGATGGTGGGTGCTGTACATTTTGATTGCAATCCAAAGTTCCTAGATGAATTGGAAGTCCTGGTAGCAGAAATGTCCTGAATAAAGTCCACAGTCATCTGATACATTGGTCCAACTTTTACTCCCCATGTCATGTGGGGGAGTTGTGTTGCAGTCAACAGGGTGAACAGTTTGCGCACAAAGGTGATTATCCAGAACAGGTTTTGGCTTCCTGGGGGTTGCACATGGCCATCGGCCTCTCAGTTGCCCCTCCTCGGACGACCCCTCTTCTTTGGGGGGGACCCTCAAGTGCAGGCTGCTGCGGTGCAGGGGACTCTCCACCAGAGTCATCCTCCCTCCCTGTGGCAGTTGCAGTTGTTTCAGCACCAGATGTTGTGGGCACACAGGGAGGTGTTGACTGGTTGCTGCTCATCTGGCGGAGGCATTGTAATATGTCCCTATGCACCGCCGTCATCTCTTGCAGTGTGTCCCACTTGGACTCCACGCGGGACATGTGTAAGTCCAAGCGTGCATGATGGGCAGCCTGCTGCTGTTTAATGTCCCTGAGGAGCCCCACTGCCTGGCTGAGGTCTCCGGTGCTGGACTGGTACGCATCGGCTATGCGTACCAGTTGTGGGTCATCATGCAGTCCAGACCCTCTGCGCTCAGCGACCTATGTCTCCCACCCCTCCCACCACCCCTGGCGACACGTGCAGTACCTGAGGTGGCACGCACAGGTGACCCTGGGCCCCCTTGGGGGTTGTTGGTGGTGTTGGTGTCCATAGCCCCACGTTGGTCCAGGGTCCCTGTGCTGGTGGTGGTGGTGCTCCTTGGTCTGTCCATGTCGGCAGGGGTGGTATGTGTGTTGACAGTCGTTGGAGGGGTGGGTGCAGGGGTGCAGCTGGTGGTCCTGCTGGTGCTGCATGATGACTTGCTCCGGAGGTGCCAGGTAGGTCTTCGTCATCCGAGGAGGGCAGAGGCTGTTCCACACCAGTGAGCTCCGTTTCCCCTTGAGCCTGGGACGGGGACTCCTCAGCGTCTGCTGCTGTGTCCCCATCATCACCTGTTTTTGGGAGACACACACAATGTATGTTATGTTTCTGCAGGCATCAATGGTTGACACACCTGACAGTTGTGACTGTACCTCTGGATGCGGGCCTGTACATTGCATTGTCCTAAGTTGTCACAGTCAGAGGTTGATATTGGTGTAGCACATTGTCCTGCATACTTTGGGCATTTCTATATGAATGTTGGGGTGTGTACATGGTCTGCATTGGTTGTATTTGGTTGACATCCGGCCCTCCTTCCCACCCAGCCAGATATTCCACCATGGAACGTGCTTCCATTGCAGGGAGTGCAAGTTGTCTTTCAGGATGTCAGTCAGTGGTGTCCTGCTGTTGGTTGGTGCACAGTTCCCAGCAGGGCCTTGTGCTCCCCACAGCAGTACCCAGTGTCAGCCATCTTGTCAGTTCTTTTCCACTCCCTGTGATGTGCGCATGGTTCAGGGTGGTGTTGATGGGACAGTTGTGGGGGTGACCAATATCTGTGACTACCACTCCCATCATGCTATTGCCTCCACCCCACTTCCCAGCATGCCCATACTTACTTGCTTTTGGGTGGACTTCACTGTGTGTGAGTGTGAGAGCAATGGCAAGATGGCTGACAGTGGTGTCCTGCTGTTGGTTGGTGCCCAGTTCCCAGCAGGGCCATGTGCTCCCCACAACTGAGCACCAGTATCAGCCATCTTTGAAGTGGCTTTTGACTCCCTGTGAGGTGTGCATGCTTGGGTGTGAGCTTGCTGGGCCATGTGGGTGGGGGATGTTGGGCTGTGACTACCACTCCCATCATGCTATTGCCTCCACCCCACTTCCCAGCATGCCCATACTTACTTGCTTTTGGGTGGACTTCACTGTGTGTGAGTGTGAGAGCAATGGCAAGATGGCTGACAGTGGTGTCCTGCTGTTGGTTGGTGCCCAGTTCCCAGCAGGGCCATGTGCTCCCCACAACTGAGCACCAGTGTCAGCCATCTTTGAAGTGGCTTTTGACTCCCTGTGAGGTGTGCATGCTTGGGTGTGAGCTTGCTGGGCCATGTGGGTGGGGGATGTTGGGCTGTGACTACCACTCCCATCATGCTATTGCCTCCACCCCACTTCCCAGCATGCCCATACTTACTTGCTTTTGGGTGGACTTCACTGTGTGTGAGTGTGAGAGCAATGGCAAGATGACTGACAGTGGTGTCCTGCTGTTGGTTGGTGCCCAGTTCCCAGCAGGGCCATGTGCTCCCCACAACTGAGCACCAGTGTCAGCCATCTTTGAAGTGGCTTTTGACTCCCTGTGAGGTGTGCATGCTTGGGTGTGAGCTTGCTGGGTCATGTGGGTGGGGGATGTTGGGCTGTGACTACCACTCCCATCATGCTATTGCCTCCACCCCACTTCCCAGCATGCCCATACTTACTTGCTTTTGGGTGGACTTCACTGTGTGTGAGTGTGAGAGCAATGGCAAGATGGCTGACAGTGGTGTCCTGCTGTTGGTTGGTGCCCAGTTCCCAGCAGGGCCATGTGCTCCCCACAACTGAGCACCAGTGTCAGCCATCTTTGAAGTGGCTTTTGACTCCCTGTGAGGTGTGCATGCTTGGGTGTGAGCTTGCTGGGCCATGTGGGTGGGGGATGTTGGGCTGTGACTACCACTCCCATCATGCAATTGCCTCCACCCCCTTCCCAGCATGCCCATGCTTCCTTCCTTTTGACTCTGCTTCCCTGTGGAGTTGTGTGCCTGTGCTGACAAGATGGCTGACAGTGTTATCCTGGGGTTAGTTTTGCTACAAGTCCCATGTGTGTCCCTGTGCTTCACACAGCATGACCCAGGGTTGTGGTTCTTTGTGGGATATTTGATTAGAGTGTGAGGCAATGCATTCTCCCAGGTGTGTTGTGTGGAGTTTGTGTTAGGGGTGTGTGTGAGAAACGCTGCTGGTAACTATGGTCAGGGCTGTGAGTCCTCCTTCCCACCCAGCCAGATATCCCACCATGGAACGTGCTTCCATTGCAGGGAGTGCAAGTTGTCTTTCAGGATGTCAGTCAGTGGTGTCCTGCTGTTGGTTGGTGCACAGTTGCCAGCAGGGCCTTGTGCTCCCCACAGCAGTACCCAGTGTCAGCCATCTTGTCAGTTCTTTTCCACTCCCTGTGATGTGCGCATGGTTCAGGGTGGTGTTGATGGGACAGTTGTGGGGGTGACCAATATCTGTGACTACCACTCCCATCATGCTATTGCCTCCACCCCACTTCCAAGCATGCCCATACTTACTTGCTTTTGGGTGGACTTCACTGTGTGTGAGTGTGAGAGCAATGGCAAGATGGCTGACAGTGGTGTCCTGCTGTTGGTTGGTGCCCAGTTCCCAGCAGGGCCATGTGCTCCCCACAACTGAGCACCAGTGTCAGCCATCTTGTCAGTTCTTTTCCACTCCCTGTGATGTGCGCATGGTTCAGGGTGGTGTTGATGGGACAGTTGTGGGGGTGACCAATATCTGTGACTACCACTCCCATCATGCTATTGCCTCCACCCCACTTCCCAGCATGCCCATGCTTCCTTCCTTTTGACTCTGCTTCCCTGTGGGGTTGTGTGCCTGTGCTGACAAGATGGCTGACAGTGTTATCCTGGGGTTAGTTTTGCTACAAGTCCCATGTGTGTCCCTGTGCTTCACACTGCATGACCCAGGGTTGTGGTTCTTTGTGGGATATTTGATTAGAGTGTGAGGCAATGCATTCTCCCAGGTGAGTTGTGTGGAGTTTGTGTTAGGGGTGTGTGTGAGTGGAGCTGCTGGTAACTATGGTCAGTGCTGTCAGTCCTCCTTCCCACCCAGCCAGATTCTCCACCATGGAACGTGCTTCCGTTGCAGGGAGTGCAAGTTGTCTTTCAGGATGTCAGTCAGTGGTGTCCTGCTGTTGGTTGGTGCACAGTTGCCAGCAGGTCCTTGTGCTCCCCACAGCAGTAGCCAGTGTCAGCCATCTTGTCAGTTGTTTTCCACTCCCTGTGATGTGAGCATGGTTCATGGTGGTGTTGATGTGCGCATTGTGAGGGTGGGCAATATCTGTGACTACGACTCCCATGATGCTATTGGCTACACTGACTTGCCCAGCATACACAGGATTCCTTCCTTTCAGTGGTCTTCACTGTGAGGTGGTGTTGTAGTGGTGACTACATGTCTGGATGTGTTTGTTAGTTATATATGTGCCACTGCCTAGCTGTAGTTGTAGTTGTGTTTGTACATGTGATGACACAGTTACATATCACTATGAGATGGCATGTGTTGTGTTTATCTGACTGACATACACATTTTGGGAGGATTCTGTTCTGGTTGGTGTGTATTTGCTAAGGGTGCATGGTTTGACTCTCCCTTGACAGTGATGTGTGTGTATTGTCGCACAATATTGTGTACATTTGTTGTGTACTCACCAGGCTCTGGGATGTTTTCTAGTCCATATACGCTCACTGGTGGTAGGATGGCCCGCACCTTCTCCTCCCAGGGCCTGAGGTATACTGGTTTGGCAGGAGGGCCACTGCCGGTGTGTTGGCTCAAGAGGTAGTCCTTCTTCAACAGCTCCCTGACCCTCCTGCGCACGTCATACCACCTGTTCTGGATGTCTACCTTTGTGCGCAAACATGGTGATTGTGCGTTGACCCTGTCGACGATCCTCTCCCACATCTTGGTTTTCTGCGACATGGGTGTCTGTTGGACCAGTGTACCAAACAGCTGTGGCTCTACCCTGAGGATCTCATCTACCAGGACTTCCAATTCACTATCTAGGAACTTATGATTCTTCTTTGGGGGCATGGTGATGGGTGGTGATGGTGAGTGATGTGTGTGTTGGTGTGCAGGTGAGGGTGTGTGAGTGTGTGTTTTGCTGGGTGTATGTGAGGGTGCTATTTGTTGAGGTGCTGCTGGTGTGTGGCTTGTGTGATGGATGAGCTGTGGGTGGGTGTGTGGTTGCTGTCTGTTGAGTGCTGGCAGGTAATTTGAATTTGCAAAGGATCATGGTAGGGATTTGTGTCCTTTATATGGGTGGAGTTGTGGGTGTGTCTTTGTTCCCTGTTCCCCCCCCCCCAGTATTTATTGCCTTTGTCATTGCTTGTTTGGCCTTTTTTTGTGTGTTTTTCCCTTTGTACTTTTTGTGCATGTAGGAGACGTTCTTGTGACCGAGTCGGACCCTGCAGTTGTCTCGTACGAGCTTGTCCGAGTCGTTCACGCTGTGTTTGTGCTGTTTTCTATGCTGCGTACGCGTCGGTCGCGGTGTATTGGGTTGCTTCGGCTCGCAGTTTTGTATGCGTGTCGGTCGTACGGCTTGGCCTCCGTGCGACTCGGTCGTGTTTTCCACGCGTTGCATCGTACTTGGCGGGTAGGAGTTCGCGGGTACGTTTCGTTCGGGATTCTTCCTGGTGCGTGTCGGTCGGTTCGATTCGCGTGGTTTTCCGGCCGGATGGCTGTTTTCCGCGCGGCTCGGTCGTTTGGCTTGTGTTCCGTACGAGTCGGTCGGATTTTGCACGCTTCTCATCGTACTTTGCGGGTCGGGCTGCACCGGTACGTGTCGGTCGGTAAGAATTCCGGCTCCGAGTCGGTCGGTACATTTTCCGGCCCTAATCGGAATCGGCCCCTTTGTGTTTGAAAATACCACTTTTAGAAAGTAGGTATTTTCTTGCCTAAACCATCCAGCCTGCCTCTGCTAGCTTGTGTATAGTATGTCTGGGTTTGTGAGTGACAGGGGCTGGGGGACTCCAGGAGACAGGGTGAGTCAGCACTAGGCTGAATAGACCTAGCTGCATGAGGAGTGGTGGGAGGAGTATCACCTGGGCCTGAATAGGGCTGTGCCTGCCTTCCACAATGCTGGCTCCACCTCCTGTGGTGTGTCTGATGACCCTGGCCCACACTGACAAAGGAAGAAGTTGTGCACTGCTGGGAATTGAAGTTCCTGCTGCTGTTGGGCCTTTTGAGAGACTGCGTGTCGCAGCAGGTTGTCGTCGCATCGCGGAGTAAGCGTGCCGCCGCTGTTGCCATCGCATCACCGAAGTGCCTTGCATCACCGGAGAAGCGTGCAGCCGCCACAGAGGACACCGGCGCATCACCGGAGAAGCGTGTCGCAGGGCCTGTCGCGGCTCAGAAGATCGCCGAGTCGCCGCACGGCCGTCGGGCGTGCACACATCCCGTCTACAGTGTCGCACTGTAAACAAAGTAAAGACGCCATTTTTTTGCATCGCTCCGGATCGTCATCGCATCGGAGCGCCATCTCGACGCATCGGAACCGGGCCGCAGTAAGAAACCGACGCGTCCTCCTTTCTGCGTGTAAGGAATCGAAGCATCACCTTCCCTGCGACTCCTTTTGTTTGTTTTGCGTTACGCATCCAAAGGTACATTGAGAGTAAAGTGTCGCATCTATCATCTTTATTGAACTGAACTATTTTCTACCATTTGACAGTCATATTTTTCGTATTGTATTGTGGATTTTTGTCGTTTTGAGTCTTGTGTTAAGTCTATATAAAAATACTTATTTTTATACTACAACCTGTGTGGTGTCCATCTGTAGTGTTGTCACTGGGTTACTGTATGTGTTCACAAATGCTTTACACACTGCCTCTGATATAAGGCTGCCTGCTCGTGCCAAGCTACCAAGGGGGTGAGCAGGGGTTATTTTAGTAGTGTATCCCCCTTACCCTGACTAGAAGCAAGGGTCCCTATTTGGACAAAGGTACCTACCTCTGCCAACTAGAGACCCCCAGTTCTAACAACCACCAACCAGCAAATCCAAGACACCACTATCCTACGTCTCACTGACGCCATATCCACAGCCCGGGTTCACCCAAACATTCCCAGCTCAGTGCTGCAGAAGTACCAGGAAGGGGACGACCCCGATTATTTCTTTGTAAATTTCGAGAGGGTAGCAACAACTGCCACTTGGCCCCCTGAGCGATGGGGCCAGTACATAGCTCCCCTCCTATCCGGTGAATTGCAGGCCGCTTATCAGGCTGCTAACCCTGCCGGCCTTACACCCTACCCTGAGATCAAGAAGACCATCCTCGAAAGGTTAGGGTATGACACTGAGTACTACAGGGCAAAGTTCCGTAAGGAGAGGTGGGTTACGGGAGATAATATCAGGGCACTCTATTACCGCATCAGAGACCTGGGGGAAAGATGGTTACAACCCAATCTCTCCCCTATGGAGGAAGTCACAGAGAAGGTATACTTAGAACAGTACCTGGAGGCTCTCCCCACCAACACATGTACCTGGGTAAAACAACATCCCCATTTGACTGCACAGACTGCAGTAGAACTGGCATGTGCCTACCATAGGTCTCCGGACTTTAGGGCACAGCCTATAAGAGCTTCCCCGACGCCCCAGAAGACGTTCCCCAGGCAGAGCGAGAATAAAAATACCGGACTGGGAAAAGGGTTGACGAGACCACCTATACACCCCTTCCCTACACCGACAGGCCCTCAGTGTTTTAAGTGTTTGGAGTGGGGTCATATCGCCAGAAATTGCCCACTGAAGAATAAAGGGGTAGAACCCATGGAGGTCGGATTAATCTGTGGTAGGGTGCTTGCCACAGGGGGTGCTCAGCCATGATACAGGAAGGCCATACTGCGGGGGCTCAAACCGTTGCTTGGGGTTTTTGACCCGTCCATCAGGCAAATGATTATTCAGGCCTCCATCTTATCCAGACTGGACTATGCCAATGCGCTGTATTTAGGGGTAAATAAGACCGAAACATTGAGACTACAGCGAGTGCAAAACGCTGCGGCTAGAACCCTTCTGGGTCTCCCTAGAACATGTCCCACCTCTAGGGCAATTTGTCGGCTACATTGGCTGCCTGTCGCCAGCCGAGTGGAATTTAAGGTCCTTTGCACTGCGTTTAAAATTCTGAAATCCTCCTCTCCCGGCATCCTGTCGAACCTGCTTTCACTTTATTCACCTTCGCGCCAACTTCGCTCGATGGGACAACATCTGGCGACCGTGCCTCGAATACGGAGGGCGCGATCGGGTGGACTTTCCTTCCGTTTATTGGCTGCCAAGCTCTGGAACGCTTTGCCACTGTCCATTTGTGCCATGGGCAACTACATGCCCTTTCGTAGGGCCATTAAAACTCATCTTTTCCCGTCACTTTAGTGCCTTCTGTAGTCACCAGCCTTCATGTTCTGCTCAGCGCTGGGACGCCTCTTTGCTGAGGCAGCTGTGCGCTATACAAAACACGCTAACATAACATAACATTCGTCTTAATGGCCGGTCCATAGATGCACTGTTAGACACAGGGTATCACCACATGGTGGTATCCAAGGAATTGGTTCCTATCAGCCAGATCACAGATGAGGCCTGTGTACATGGGGATGTCCGCCTATACCCAGTAGCCTATGTACTAATGGAAATAGATGGGGACCCACAAGTACGTCAGGTGGGGGTGGTACCGGCACTCCAGGAAAAGGTCCTCCTCGGAACGGGCCTACCCCGCTTTGATGAGTACCTAGCAAGTGTGACCAAGAACAATCATGAGACCGAATGGCTACAGGCGGCACCCTTCTGTGCCTCTGATTGAGATACTATGGACCGAGACCAAAATCCCAAAGAAGAGGTCAGAAAAAAGGAAAGAGCGCGCAGCGTACACCTCGGCCTTATTTTCCCCTGTCACTTATCTTCTTTCCTCCCCAGAAGAGAGAGAGTGGCCGGTCTGAAGGTTTAGGACGGCTCAACGGGATGATAGCACCATGACACATGCATGGAACCAAGCCCACGAAGAAGACCCCCATAAGGTAGGCCCGTACTTTTGTGTTAAGAAAGGGCTCCTCTATAGGATCAGTGGGGACCCCGAGCATAAGAAAGAGCAGCTGCTCAAACCCCTGGCATTCAGAGACCAGGTATTACATATAGCCCATAGTCAGGCGGGGGTGGGCACTATGGACAGGAAAATATGCTTTGGTACGTATTGGTGAAGTTCTATTGGCCCGGTGTGTACAAGGAAGTTGCCCGGTTTTGTGCCTCCTGCCCCAGATGCCAAATGGTCAACCCTTCCACAGACAAAAGAGCGCCTTTACGTCCCTTGCCTATAATCGTTGTCTCTTTCCAACGGGTGGGAATGGACCTGGTAGGCCCCCTTTTGCCCTCAGCTAGGGGCCACCAATACATTTTGGTTTTGGTGGACTATGCCACACTCTACACTGAGGCGATGCCCCTGATGAGCATGACCACCCTATCGGTTGCTCAAGCCATGGTTTCTTTCTTCTCAAGGTTTGGGTTTCCGTCAGCAATCCTAACTGACCAGGGGACGCCCTTCATGTCCCGGATGATGAAGTAAGTTTGTAGCCTTCTGGGGGTACAACAAATCCGAACGGCCGTGTATCACCCCCAGACTGACGGTTTGGTGGAGCGCAACAACAGGACTATAAAAACTATATTGAGAAGGTGTATTACTGATACAGGGAAGGACTGGGACGGCAAACTCCCTTTAGTGTTCTTCGCGATTCGAATACATGATCAGAAGTCCACGGAGTTCAGTCCATTTGAGCTATTGTTTGGGCGAAGACATCGCACCCTTCTAGATATGACAGCCGAACAGTGGACTGAGGAGGAGGATGAAGGGAAGCCGTTGTTAGGATACTCCACTGCCTTAAAATCGACCCTAGCGACTCTGTGGGAGGAGGTACACCAGAACCTGGAGAGGGCACAGCAAAAACAGAAAACGTATTACGATAAAGGCACACACCTAAGAGAACTAACAGTGGGAGACAAGGTACTCATACTCTTACCCTCCTCGGACAAGAAGCTTCTAGCAACCTGACAAGGAGCTTACTCAGTTTTAGGACAAGTGACCCCCGTTACCTATAGAGTAGCTGCTCCCTGAACAGGAACCCGTGGACAGGTGTACCACATCAATCTGTTAAAGAAATGGGAAGAACCCCCCCCCCCTCACAGCAGAGACGCCGTTTTTTCCATTAACCACATCACACACACTAAGCCCTTGGAGATACCCATCCAACCCCCCAGCCTGCCATCCGTAGAGCAGCCGATAACAAGGGAAACCCTTAGCGTTGGTCAAAGACACCAGCTGTGCAACCTGTTAGACTGTTTCCCTGGGCTAAGTTCCAGCAACCCGGGGAGGACCTCCCTAGTAACACAACATTAAAACAGAGGCAGGAAAAGTCATAAAACTAAAGCCTTATCGCATCCCAGCCACCAGACGCCAGGCTGTAGAACAAGAAGTGGAAGCAATGCTACAGGCAGACATCATAGAACCCTCTCAGAGCAACTGGTGTTCCCGGTGGTGTTAGTACCCAAACCAGACGGAAGCCTCAGGTTTTGCATCGACTTCCGCCAGTTGAATACCCACTCCAAATTTGACAGCTATCCCATGCAGAGAGTCGATGAGCTCATAGAGAGACTGGGAGGGGCTCGAGTAATGTCCACCATCGACTTGACAAAGGGATACTGGCAAATACCCCTCAGTTCAGCCGCCAGAGAGAAAACTGCCTTTTCCACCCCATCCGGCCTGTATCATTTTAAGGTCATGCCCTTTGGTCTGCACGGGGCCCCTGCGACCTTCCAAAGGTTAATGGACGTCATATTACGAGCTCATCAAAAATACGCTGTGGCATATCTTGATGATATCGTGGTATACAGTCCCGATTGGGAGACACACCTACAACACCTGCAGCGTATCTTCTCCTCTCTCCACCAGTCCGGACTGAAACTCAACCCCAAAAAGACCACCCTGGGCACTGACCGCATAGAATATTTAGGATACTCCATCCAAGCAGGGACACTACGACCCCAACACAGTAAGTTAGAGACTATACAAGGCATACCCAAACCAGCTACCAAAAAGGACGTATGAGAGTTCCATGGCCTGGTAGGGTATTACAGGCGTTTTATCCCTGACTTCTCCACCATAGTATGCCCTCTCACCGATTTGTTGTCACACCGACACCCAAACAACCAGATAGAGTGGACTACCAGCCAGGAGCACAGTTTCCAAGCTTTAAAGTCTCTGCTATGTCAGGCCCCTATACTGATGTGTCCCGATTTCAGGAAGCTATTCGTCCTACAAACTGATGCTTCTGACCGTGGCTTAGGGGCTGTCTTGTCACAACCTGACCAGCAGGGAGATCTTCGGCCTGCCCTTTACCTCAGCCGTAAACTGTTCCCACGAGAAACCCACTACCCAACGATGGAGAAGGAATGTCTGGCCATCAAGTGGGCCAGGGAGGCCCTACAATACTATTTATTGGGACGCACATTCTTTTTGGTTACTGACCATGCCCCCCTCACCTGGCTTGCCACTCACAAAGATATAAACCCCAAGATACTCCGCTGGCTCTTATCCTTACAGCCTTTTTCTTTCCAGGCCCTCCACGCACATGGTCGAGCTCAAGGAAACGTGGACTATTTATCACGATATCCAACGACTCCATGGCCCGAACGTCCATGCTTAGAGGGAAGGCAGTGTAATCCCGCGCCTCTCGCGGGCGGGAATTCCAACATGGCGCCCGTGGTCGGACGCCAAGACGAGGGAGTCAGCAGTCCAGCCCCTACGTGGGATGGAGCGTCGGCCCTTTGAGAGGAGGGGCAAAAAGAAGAAGAAAAGAACGCCGAGGAGGACTGAGTCTCGTTCACCGAGTCTGCTGAGGAAGACCCGGATCCCCGAAGCCAGCCACGAGTCCCAGTTCTGCCAAGAGGAGAAGAGGAGGAGACAGCAACGCAATGCGAGGAACCGCCCAGAGGCAACGCCCGAAAGTCTAGCCGACCCGGAGAGGAGGAGGGCGGTGAGACTCCCCCCTGCCGTGACCCACGAGGGCTGTGGCCTCCGGCAAGTACCTTTCCTTAACTATTTCACCATGGGTTGGTGGCGGTTGGGGTGGTAAAAGCACAAACCTGCTTGTTTGCACTGAGGCCCTTATTCCTTTCATTTGCCCCTTTAAAATTCACAATCCTGGGTGAAGGTGACGGTAGGCGTACTGTCATAAACCCACCATACCTGACTATTGTTTGTTTTCCTTCGAGGGTCCTGTCCACACTCCCCTCTTCCTGTGTCCTGGCAAAGAAGAAGAGAACCAAAAGACGTCTCCCACAACAGTCCGAAAAGCAGAGAAAGAGAGAGACATCCCAGTACACATCAACTGAACAAATAAGACAAGAAGCCCTTCAGCTCTTTTTTTTGTTAATATTTGGCCTCCGCTTGACCCGACCCTTATATATTTTCTGACTGCCCAGTAAAAACCCCGACAAGCCTCACCCCTGTCTCAGTGTCTTATGTGACCAGGTGACCACACCCACTGAGCTCAGTTTTGTGAGAGCTGTGCATGAGTACAGCCTCTAACAAGCATATGTTGCAACATCCTGGTAAGCGGGCAGTAAACATACCTTTGGCCAACAATCAGACAAGAGCGCCTTTCTAGACATGAAATAATAAAAACTTAATGGAGCATGTTATCCTGCCAGGAAGGAATTATTGGAGAATTGGCGATAAGGGGCAACATTTTGAAATAACTCTACGAAAACTTGTTTAATGTGCCTTGTACTGAAATCTGTTCAAACTGCTTGTTACATCACTTCTCTCAAACTCCTTCTTTAAAGTTCTTTGTAAGTAGTCTATAAACATTGTAAAATCCACCAAATCATGTTTGTTGTAATAGTATTGGGTTTTTCCAATATGTTTAAAATACACAGTTTGTCACTATCTTGTTGTATTGGCCCTGAGGATAAGTCTGCTCCTAATTGTTTTGAAGCATTAGCTCCACCTCCATTGCTTGGTTTGTCAGCCCCCAAAAGTTCCAGTCTAGTTGCGCCCCTGATCCTGCCTGAACAGCCCACTTCAGACAGGTATTCAGCATGCCCACAACACGGCGTTTCTTTTGGATTAGAACAAATTACAATGCATGCCCTAGACTCGGGCAGCATGTTGTCAGATCCTCACCTGATTTTCCGCAGGAGCGATAGGAAGCCACGATGCTAGGTACCACCCTCCCTAATGACCAAGATAACCCAACAATATGTCAAAGCCAACCCAGATCAAAGGGGAAGTGGGTAAGGGAAGAGCAAAACAAGAATTTCCCATGAAGACTATGTTGTAGTGCAAGTGCCTATCTGGGACGTGTAAGACTCTTCCTACATGAAAGAAAAATAAAGAATGTATCCGAAACAACCTCTAAAGCCTGTGAATTAGCTTAATACATATGGATATTTACATGTAACTAAATACCTTAGTGGTTCCCCTCTTCCCTCTACTAGTAAATATAATGCCAGCTAGTGATGTGTTATCTAGAGGGAAAAGAAAGAGTGGTTGTATATGAAGTAGGGGTTAACAGAAGAGGTTGTGTAATATACTCTTTTATTGACCATAGCATACCTTATGTTGCACTGTTTTCATCTTAAAGTTGGCTCCTCCCTGGAACATAGACCAAGTACGTATTCTTCCTCGTCTTTTTGCAACACACTATTTTCTATATTTTATAAGCATTTCTGTACTATTCCTGGAAGTGCACTGTTCCTTTCAACACAGGCATACAACTTCTTATTTATGTTGCTTTCAGCCTATCTGCCATCTTTATTGATGCTTTAGTTACTTACACCCACAACCGTACTACCCTACGCAACTCTTCGCTACTCCACTCCACTGTACACCACTCCGCTCTACGCCACCCCTTGCCACTCTCTGCCACTCCACACAATGTCACTCTACGCCACTCAACTCTATGCCACTTTACTCTATGCCACTCTACTCTACGCCACTCCATGCCACTATATACCAGTCTATGCCAATCTATACTACTCCACAACACACCTATCTACTCCACGCCACTCTACTCCACCCATTCTATGCCCTTCTGCTCTACGCCACTCTATTCTGCACCACTCTGTGCCACTCTGCTCTACGCCACTCTACCTACTCTACACCACTCGAGGCCATGTCACTCAACTCCACTCTACGCCACTCTGTTCCACTCCACTCTTCTCCACTCCACCCCACACTAGGACACTCTACTCTACGCCACTCCACTCTACTCTCTGGCACTGTACTTTACGCCACTCCACTGTACTCTATTCAACTCCACTTCACTCTTCGACACTAGACTCCATGCCGCTCCACTCTACTCAGCTCCACTCTATGCCACTCTACTCTACACCACTCCACTCTACTCTATACCATTCCATGCCACTCTACTCTATTCCACTCTACTCTACTCAACAGCACTCTATGTCACTCCACTCAACTCTCTGCCACTCCAAAATACGCCAATCAACTCTATGCAACTACACTCTATGCCACTCCACTCTGCGCTACTCCATGCTATACCATTACACAGTGCCACTCTACTGCACTCTACACCACTCCACTCTACTTTACGCGACTCCACTCTAATTCACCCTATTCTATGCCACTCTACACCAATCCATACTGCACCACGTCACTCTACTCTATGCCACTCCACTCTACCCCACTTTATGCCATTTCTCTGTGCGCCACACTACTCCACACCACTCCACTCCACCCCACTCTATGCCACTGTGTTCTACGCTGCTCTATTCTATGTCACTCCACTCTATGCCACTATACGCCCCACTATGCCAATACACTGTAATCACTAATCCACGCCACTCCACTCAATGCCACTCTACTCTATGCCTCTCTACTTTACGCTATTCCACTCAATGCCAGTCTACGCCACTCCACCCTACGTGACTCTACGCCACGCCACTCTACAACACTCTACGCCACTCTATGCCACTCCACTCAAAACTACTCTACACCTATCTACGCTACTTCACTCTACGCCATTCTACTTCACACCACTCCAATGTATGCCACTTTATGCCACTCTACTCCATGTCACTCTACACTACTCCACTCTACTCCACGCCATTGTACTCCTCTCCAGTCTCTCTATACTATTCTACTCTATGCCTCTCTAGAACCATTCTACTCTACACCACTCTACTGTACACTACTCTATACCACTCCACTGTATACCAATCTACTCTATGCCACTCCACACAATGCCACTCTATGCCACTCTACTCTACGCCACACCACTGCATGCCACTCCACTCTACACTACTCCATTCCACTCTACATCACTCTACTCTACTCTACACCACCCTACTCTGTGCCAATCCATTCTACCCCACTCCATTCTACGGCACTCTGCTCTACGCCACTCTACTCTATTCCACTCAGCTGTGCGCTACTCTACTCTACGCCACTCCACTCTACTCAACGCCATCACACTCTTCACCACTACTCTCTACCCCACTCTATTCTACGCCACACCACTCCACTATTCGCTTAGTGGAGACAGCTTTAGAATACTCTTGAAGTGGTTTCTTCTTTTATTTGGTACTTTATGTTTATATTAAAAAGGGAGGAAAAAAACTGGCTTTTGCTGCCTGTTCCTTCGCTTTTACCAAACTTAACATTAAAGGATAAGCATTAAACACCATAGTACATCACTCATACATGCCAATAGACCCGATTCAAACGGGAGACTCCAGATTTTGTAAGAAAAAAATAGCTTTATTTTAGCTTCCTCCCGCCTAAAATTGCCCATGCTTTAGTAGAGGTCAATAGGGAAAATACATTCCCCCGATTTGTTTTAGAAATATCCCACTTTCCTGTTCTAGAATGTTGGCATGTATGATCAATCTATAATCCCAGTGGTAATAGAATGATAGAACGATTTAACAAAGTGAGAATGTGGTGCAATTGGCAGTAAAGAACAATGAAGATTGGGAAGTACAAGTTTTGAAAATGGTATAGATGTGCAGGACAATTATTCATGATGCATTTAATGTGACTCCTTTTGAGGTAATGAGAGGAAGGGGACGAGAACTAAAAACAATCCTGAGTGGTTATTGCAGTCTTTGAGTACCAATATTTCTATTGAGGGAATAAGAAGGAAGATTATGGATAAACATGTGAGGGACAAAGGTATGTATGATTCTAAGAGAGGGTCCAAGGAAGTTGTTGTGGAGGAAGGTACATGTGCTAATGTTAAAACACATTGGAAAGTGACAAAGAGTGAGAGTCAGTTCTCGTAACCTTTGAAAGTTATAAAAGGTTTGTGCAATGCTGTTCAGTTGAGTGATGGTACGGTTTGGAATCTCAAAAGGATCGCAGTTTTAAAAAGTGATCATAATGTTTATAAAAAAGGTTCCAAAGTTACTAGGAATATGGTTTGGAATTGTGATGATGATGGAGAGAACATACGTTCAGATTAAGGAGGTGAAAATGGAGGTACAGGATTGTTGGAGGGTGAGTCCAATAGTGAAAGAAGTCCAGAGGGCGTTAACCCTCAAGACTTTCTTGTTAATGTCCAACCCAGTGAGGCTAATGCGGTGGATGACAACTTGGATTTGTTTGCTGGGGTTGGAATAGAAAAGTCTGTTGACATGAGTGATAACTTAGACCCTCTTGAGACTGATCCCATCAATAGTAATAGAGTGTGGATGAGACCAAAATGGCTTTCGAATTATATATGTGAGGAGGGAAATGGGATTACTTTTGTTTAATTACCATTTTTTGGTTATCTTTGTGGTTTTTATTTTGTCCTATAAGAGAGTAAGATGTGTTATATTATGTAGATATAATGTAAATACTAGTATATACTTTATGTAACATTGTACATATATATTATATGTACTCTGGATGAGGTATTCATGTATTCTTGAGGGCAGCTTTCCGGAGCTCCATAATGATTGGTCTTGTTGTTAGAACCCTCTGGAGTCAGTTGCCTGGACAAAGAGAAGGAGCAAGTAGTCCCGGTTGTCGCTTTTGCCTTTGGTGTCATACGGCTAATACTTTCCCAAGTAAAACTGTGCGTTTGTTGGACAACATAATCTTCAAAACTGTGCATACTGATTCTAAGCACACCGTCAAGATATGTTGGCCTGAGTAATTCCAGCTCACAGGGCACTATCTGTACCCCTAATCTGACATGGTAACACATGGATTGTGCAACCTCAGAACATGACAACCCTGACTACCCAAGGAAATTGTGGTAACAGATCTAGAAACCTTTTGTTTGGTTGCTTACACATACCCAAAAAGATACACAAGAAATACACAGTAAATCGTTTCAATATTCATTGAAGCATTATGATTCTTGAGTAAAATACGTGTACTGCATTAATCAATAGAAGGAAACAGATCAATGTGATTAGCATTACGAGAATTCCAAGAAGGTAAAACAGTTTAACCATTTTGCTGATTACAGAGAATATATTCTCGTTAACAAATACTGTAATTTATTGTACTCCTACCTAGCACTACCTAACCTAGTGTGTCTAGGGTGGGTGAATCTGCCAAATCCCTGTAGGGTAATCTGTACTCCTACCTAGCACTACCTAACCTAGTGTGTCTAGGGTGGGTGAATCTGTCAAATCCCTGTAGGGTAATCTAACTACCCATTACCTGTGGGTAAGTGTCATCAGGGTGCCCGTCTTGGTGGAGAGCTGGGCAGCATCGCATGAGGGTGCCTGTCTTGGTGCACGATCTACATGTTCGCATTGACCGCTTTGTGGGCTCGGTGGCTCTGCTTCCTGGGTGCCACCATGTGGATAACCTGGGACGCACGCATTCAGACCACAACCCCCACCTCCTTCGGCTCAAGTGGCCGAGACCTGATCAAGACATACACCTATGGCGTCTTCAACCGGCAGCGCTGGAACACCCGCCCTATCGCGCAGCCATCAGCAGTACAATTTGCATCTATTTTGACACTACCGCAGGCTCAGGAACAGATGCCGGGTCAGAATTGGAGGCTCAGAAAGCAGTGATCCGCGGCCACTGCCTGGGCCTCAGCTGGGGTATCCGCAGGCAGTTAGACGGAAAGGTGGCACATCTTGAACAATCACTCCTCTGCCTGGAACCATTGTAGTGACGGATTCTACGGGTGCACAGCGATTAGCTGCAGCGAAGCGCAAGCACAGAGACTTACTGGAAAGACTCCGCTGCCTAAATTACGCTGCTCACTCTGCCCGCACTCACGACTCTGCAGACCAAGCTGGTCGTTTATTGGCATGGTTAATTAGACAGGAACATCCGCTCCAACCGGTCCTGGCGCTGCGCTCTGGCCTCGGCCAGCTCCTACACACCCAACAGGAAATTAATGCTGAATTCGTTAAACACTACTCTGATCTATTCAGCCTGCTTGTCGTCGCGGACCCGTGCAAACTAGAGCAATTCCTCTCCCTTCTCCCCTTACCCACCATCACGCCGCAGCAGCGGTCGCAGTTAGATGAGCCGATCACTCTTTTTGAAGTCCAAGAAGCCATTAGAGCCCCAGCCACTGGGAAAGCCCCTTGCCCGGATGGCCTGTCGGCAGAATGCTATAAGGCATATACCTCAGAATTAGCCCCCCAGTTATTGGCCGTATATGAGGCCGCACTGGAGACGTCAAGGCTGCTACCGTCATTACGGGAGTCCCTATTAGTCTCCTTGCCGAAACCAGATCGAGACCCGGAAGTGCTGGGCTCTTATCACCCACTGGCACTCCTTAACACGGACTATAAAATTCTGGCTAAAATACTGGCGAAACGCCTGGCCCCCCCCAGGTCCTGGCACTGGCCCAGGCTGACCAAAATGGTTTTGTCCCGTCCCGCAGCACGTCACTGAGCCTGTGCCACTTCTTTCGGGTGGACAGATACTCACCAGAGCAGTGGCCGCACTCAGGGTGTATGCTACTCGACTTGGAGAAGGCGTTTGATATGCTAGAATGGATTATCTTTTTGCAGTCCTCTCCAGAAGTGGCCTAGCCGATCGTTTCTTGCGCCTGATAAAGCTCTTGTACACTCTCCCTCGGGCAAGAATGAAGACAGGTCCCTACCTATCTGGTCCAGTTATCATCGGACGCCGCACTAGGCAGGGGTGCCGCCTATCGCCGCTCCTGTTCTCCCTGGCATTGGAGCCTCTGGCTGTGGCCCTCTGGCGTGAAGGGGCATCATGGAGGATACCGCTAGGCGACGGAACACACGGTCTCGCTTTATGCGGAGGACCTCCTACTTTATGTCAGAGACATTCAGGCGCCCAGAGATGATATCGATAAGACACTGGCCGACTTTGTGTCTCTCTCTCTGGCCTCCGTGTCAACTGGGCAAAGACCTGCTTGTTAGAAAAGGGGGGTCTCTAGTTGGCAGACGTAGGTACCTTTGTCCAAATAGGGGCCCTTGCTTCTAGTCAGGGTAAGGGGGATACACTTCTAAAATAACCCCTGCTCACCCCCTGGTAGCTTGGCACGAGCAGACAGGCTTATCTCAGAGGCAGTGTGTAAAGCATTTGTGAACACATATAGTAATATAGTGAAAACGCTACAAATAGACACCACACCAGTTTAGGAAAATAAGTAATCTTTATCTAAACCAAAACAAGACCAAATGACAAAAAATCCACAATACAGTTATCAAGATATCCTCAAAAATAGATTACTCACTCAATTAAAGTTTGTAGCAACAAATAACTCCACCTGGAGTTATTATGACGTTGTGACAGATAAAAATCACAAAATACGGCGCCGACTGCGAGGTGCACGGCGTCGGGCACGGAGTCAAGCAGACCCACAAAGATCAGTACCTTGGAATTTGAAGAAAGCAAAGGCGGTGCACGGCGTCAGGGAGGTGATGCTTCATTGGCGCAGAGAGGCGTCGGTTCCTTACGACCCCAGGGGAGGTGAAGCCTCGGTTCCTTACTGCGGTGCAGGGGAGGTGACGTCACGGTGGCGGCGAGGCGTCGGTTCCTTACAACGGTGCGGTGTCGATGGATTCAGGAGTCACCCACGTCGAGTATCGGCTCCGCGTTGATGAAGTCGGGGCTGAGGTGCGAGTTGGGACGGTGCGTCGTGGACGTCACGAGCGGTGTCCTCGGCTCCGGTACAGGCAGCGGCCTCGGCTTCAGAGTCGATGCGGCACGGCATCAGCAGGCGTCGGGCCTACGGTGCAAGTCGGGACATTGCGTCATGCTCTTCACGAGTGGTGCCCACTGCTTCGGTGCAGGTTACAGCGTCGCTCGCCGGCGTCGGTGTTGCAATTTCCTTCTGTGGTAGCTGAAATAGCAGTTCCAGATGCAAAGAGACAGAAGAAATTAGGTCTTTGTGTCCCTGAGACTTCAGAACAGGAGGCAAGCTCAATTTCAAGCCCTTGGAGATCTTTTCCTCAAGCAGGTGAGAAAGCAAACAGCAAAGTCCTTTTCTCCTTTCCTTGGCAGCAAGTAGCCACTGCAGGCCAACCCCCGACAGCAAACAGCACAGGGGCAGTATTCCTCCTCAGCTTCTCCGGCTCTTCTCCTTAGCAAAGGTTCCTCTTGATTCCCAGAAGTGATCTAAAAGTCTGGGGTCTGGGCCCCTCTTTTTATACACAGAAATCCTTTGTTCTCTGAAGGCAGAGAGTGTCTGTACCCAGCCAAAACCAGTTCTGTCCTCACTGGTGCAACTTCCTGGTAGGAGGTGGAGACAGCATTGTTGAAGGCGAAAGGCGAAAGGCAATCTCCTCCCCCTACTCTAAATGCAGCCCAAGTCTATTCAGCCCAGCCCTGAATCATCAGACGTCTGGAACCACTGCCCCTCTGCAGCCCCTGTCATCCAAAAGCCAGACATGCAATACAAAAACCTAGCAGAGGCACACTGGATGGTTAGGCAAGAACATACCTACTTTCTAATAGTGGTATTTTCAAACAGAGAATGTAAAAATCACCCTCACTAAAAGATGCATTTTAACATTCTGAGTTCAGGCATACTAAACTTTATTTTCCTACCTTGTTCCCAGGGTAGTTATGTTTATAAGATGTTATAAACAAACTCTCCATTCTGTCCTATTGGAACAGGTAGCCTTGCAATAGTGAAAAACGAAATTGGTAGTAATTCACTATCAGAACATGCCACACACACCAGGGCATGTCTTACCTTTAACATACACTGCACCCTGCCCACAGGGGTACCTTGGGCCTACCTTAGGGGTGACTGACATGTAAGAAAAGGGAAGGTTAGGGCCTGGCAAGTGGGTGCACTTGCCAAGTCAACATGGCAGTACCAGACTGCACACAGGCTCTGCAATGGCAGGCCAGAGTTACATTTTACAGGCTGCTTTTGTGGGTGGCACAATCAGGGCTGCAGCCCACCAGCAGCATTTGATTTACAGGCCCTGGGCACACACAGTGCACTGTACTAGGGTCTGACTAGTAAATCAAATATGCCAATCATGGAATCACTAATCCATAACAACAATTTACACAGGGAGCAACTTTGGCACTTTGGCACTGAACAGCAGTGGCAAAGTGCCCAAAGCATCTAGACCAGCAAAACAGAGTCCAACACACAGCAAAAACACAGGAGACAAAAGCAAAAAATGCCGGTGAGTCCCACGCCAATGGTGCCAGGTCTAACACTGCTTATACCCGTTTGCTCATTCCACCACAGACCCTGAACTAACCATCTGTGGCCAAAACATCCAATGGCATCCCACTGTCTCCCGCTACCTCGGAGTCAAGATTTACCACCAACCTGATGACCTACTAGAGGGTAACGTTACGCGTGCGATGTCTGCCATAAGATCGCAAATGCCCTTTTGTCGGAGCCTGCCCTTGTCAGTCACAGGCCATGTTGCCCTACTGAAAATGGTAGTGTTGCCCAGACTCCTATACTCCTTCGTGAATCTACCTCTCTTTATCCGCCACCCTGTATTCCGCTCCTTTGAGCACACAATGAGAGACTTCATTTGGAATGTCTCTCGCTGCTGCGTCGCGCTATCTAAATTATATCTGCCAGTAGATCGTGGAGGCCTTGTAGTGCCCCACATGGAATACTACTATCTGACAGCTCAACTCCAATGGGTGGCTAGATGGATAAACAGGCAGCATCTGGGTGACATGAATGCTCATCACCAGGCCTGGTCGGTCCCGTCCATCCTCCGTTTATTCCACCTTGGGAGTCGTGACAAGACGCCCGGGCAGTTAATGCTAGCAGTGGCCCATAGGTGTTTCAAACACGTGGTATTTCTCACCAGGGACTATGTCCCGTACGCGCTTGCTCTGCCCATTTTGGGCACACCAAGAGGTCTAAACAGCATCACGAGGTCTGACCAGCTCACTTGGGACGAGGCGGGTCTTCAGTCACTGGGCTTCCTCTATCATGATGGCCAACTGACACCTTTCAATGAGCTGGCATCGGAGGACGGACTACCTCAGGGCCAGTTCCTGCTATAAGCTTCCTTGATTGCTGAACTGAGGGAGCGGTGGGGCGACGTGTCGCAGGAGCTGACAACGCATCACACTATCCAATACATACACACCATTGGCACAGGGAGGTACCTTGTCCGGTAGCTTGCTGACTCTTTGCGCATGCACGCAGCACATCGACTGACCTCACTCAGAGGCCACTGGGACACCGCCCTACACTGTTCTAGCACTGATAAGGTTTGGGAAAACATCCCGATGGGTACGGTTTTTATACCTTAAAATGCTAGGTTTCGCCTCATTCAGCTCTACATTCTACACAGGGCATATCTCACGCCAGAAAATATAAACAGATATTTCCGACGTACTGATGCTAAGTGCACTCGTTGCCTGTTGGTTGATGCGGATCTCATTCACATGCTTTGGGGCTGTACTGTTCTGGTCGCCTGCTGGCGGGAGATCACCACTCGCCTCTCCGACAGCACTGAGCGCATGCTGGGCAACACATGGGAAATATGTATTCTGGGCCTATTCCACATATCCAAAAAGCACAAGGCGTCATTGCGCTTCATAGATTTAGGTCTGATCACTGCTAGGCACCTGATTACCAGGCGGTGGAAAAGTCATGATCCCCCACCGCGGGAGGCATGGTTTTGCTCCTTTACAAATTGGGCACGGGCAGAGAGTCTGGCATTGAGACGAGAAGACGCCCTGGGGTTACGCAAGACTTCCCTGGCGTCAACCTGGGATGCCATGCTCCTAGATCTTCAGAATCCCCAGCACAGGACTTGATCCCCACGCACTGAGTCCAGCAGCGATAGTAGAGTCAAGAACCCCATAGACACTGTAGGCCGGCCTCCGCATCCAAGGCACAACTTTATCTCCCTGTCACTCAGCACCCCCTCACTCAGCACTACATGCACTTCGCATACGCGCAGACTACTGATCAGAAGTGTCACAGAGATGGGTGGATAAACTGGGAGTAAATCGCTTGGGCACATAGCTGGCTACGCAGTTCCCCTCCTACCGTTAACCTTCTCTCCCATTGCACAGTTATTTAACGCTGGGATCACTATTAGATGTAATCCTCCTTGGCTACTGTGCGCGCAGGGCTCTCAAACACTGACCGAGGCATTACCATCTTAACAACTCATGCCACGACACGTCAGCAGAAGCACGCTACCTACTTATTACCCAGCTGTTGAAATGTCAATGTAACTCTGCACAAGATGAATGTATTTGCGTACGTTATGCTCCCATGTTCATCTTAAAACAAATAAAGAAATTTAAACAAAAAAATGAGGATGGCCGTCTTGGTGGAGGGCTGAGCAGCATCACATGAGGTAAACAGGAATCAGCTGGGCTGGAATTCCAGCATGGGTGAGCACTCAGTGCCAGCGAAATGCTCCTCTAACTAAACAAGGAAGTTTAATAAACATCACCCATGTTGCCATGTCGAAGTCTCAGTCAGGCCGCTATTGTTGATTCTACAGTGAAAGCTTTATTGCTGAACAGACAATAATAACAACAACATTTTGCGTGGTGAACTTAGCCCTTGTACAGAACGTTCAAGGTACTGTGATAATGTGCCTATGAAGTAGAAATGTAGCAATGCTGTTTCAGGCAATATTATCCTGCACACGCATGCAATTTAATGTGTGTTAGATATCATTGTGTTTAAGAAAGAAGGAGCTTAAAGACATGTAAAATTGTGGTGTTCCTGCTCGGGCCAAATGTAACTATATGACATTGGTGTTCCAGTACTTGAATAAACCATAAAATAATTCTTCTTCTTGTGGATTTACTTTACAACTGTTGTCTATGTTTTTCTTTATACACTTCTTTGTCTGTAGTCTGAAAACCACCAGTGATGGTGAGCTTGTCTGTAAAATAAGTGGGGGTGCTAGTCCTTTGTAAATTAGGCAGCTGGTTTTGGAGATGGTGTGGGCTGACAAGGAAAGCCAATGGAGTTCTCTCAGTTTGGTAGAGATGTGATCATATTTCTTCAGACCCTGGATGAGACATGCTGTGGCGTGTAAGATGCCCACAATGGGTGCCAGAGTGGCGTTTTGGATGCCATAGAGTAGGGCATTCCCACCGTCCAGAAGCAATGCCATGAGGGCTTGAACAGCAGTTCTGAAGTCAGTTTCTGAAAAAAAGGTTTGACTTTGTGTAGAAGAGATATGGTAGAAAACCATCTTTGTTTTTTTGGCAATGTGTTCCTTGTGAGTGAGGTTGGTGTCCAGTGTGAATCTAAGTGACCTGGCATTCAATTAAAGTTGGTATTCGAAGCAGTCAAGGTTACGGCATTGAGCCAGGTTTGTACTATATATTTTTTTTTAAATTGTTTTTATTTTCATTTTATTTAGATTTGACAAACAACCAAAACATCAGCAGGTACATCTCGTGCATGACAGGTTCAACATTGTATTCAATAGTTATTGCTGCCAATACAACTGAAGGTACATTCATATGGTAACTCTTCCTACTCCTCTCCCACGCGTTCCCAACTAGTACCGGGCATGGTCCAAGCACTTCATATATTCTTAGGGCCTGTGCTATGTTGTGTAGCTATTGTGAGTCTTGCGTGGTGGGTTGTATCACGTGTGCCCTATCCTCCTTTCTAGGCTGTAATATCTCAGCCACGGCTGCCAAATCTTCCGGAACTTCTTGGGACATCCTCTGGCCGTGTATGTCGTTATTTCAGCCCCCATGTAAAGGTCCATATTGGCCCGCCATTCTGCCATGGTAGGTAAGTCTGCCCTTCCCCAGTATTTAGCAATGTCACGTTTTGCCACTATGAGGCCTACATTACTTAATAGGAGTTAATATCTGGGGACGTCAACGTCGGTGGGTATACCCAAGAGGATATATTTAGGATCCATTGGGATCTGGGTTTCTAGTATGTTGTTTAGTTCTTGTATTATTCGTGACCAATATCTGTTTATTAGTGGGCACTCCCATAGGGTATGCACAAAGGAGCCACGGTCTGTTTTGCAGCGTAGACAATCAGGTGTCTCCGCCCTGCCCATTGTGTAGAGTCGCGCTCTATCGTAGTAAACCCTGTGTAGGACCTTGAACTGTATCAGTCGTAGCCTGAGCTTAATCGCTACCTCCCTTGGGTACATCAATGCAGCTTCCCAGTCGATGTCTTCCAGTGGGCCTGTAGTTTCCTCCCATCTACCTCTGAGGGCTATCAGTCTATCGGGTATATTGTTTATCAACGTTTTATATGTCCAGGAAACCGCCTTCAAAGGTATCGCTTCCTGCAATAGTCGCCCTTCCAATGGTGCGTACTCGGGGATGTCTGCAAGTTCAGGTTTTTGTGTTCTCCAAGCATGCTGGAGTTGTATGTATTTGTATTGCTGTGTGTTTGACAGACTGTACTCTGCTTGGAGGTCTGCAAAAGTAATTAAGTCCCCTTTCCTTATTATATCCCCTAGTGTCGTGATCCCTACTGTGTCCCAGTTTCTAAAACCCCGCAGTTTCGCCAGCTTTGGGAGCCGTATTCCTTCCCACAGCGGTGAAGACTTGGTTAGTTTTTTGTCCCAATTCATTTGTCTTTCCGCCCCTCTCCAGGCTTCGATCGTCCTCTGTGTTGCTGAGAGCAAGCCTCTCACCCCCGCTCCCCCATATATATAATGTAGATGGGAATGTTTCTGGAATTGGAGCCTTTCTAGGGCATATGTTGGGTGGTCTCCCAGGGCATGACTCGATTCGTTAACAGCTATTAGGTGTGCAGCCCGATAATAGGCTTGAATATCCGGCAGAGCTATGCCTCCGTTATACTGACTGCACTGTAGTGTTTGTAGTGCCACTCTTGGGTGTCCCCCATCCCATAAGAATGTGCATAGCTCGTCATTTATTGCCTTGAATACCGTTTCTGGAATCATACAGTATGTGTTCTGGAGTATATATAATAGTTTAGGAAGTGTGATCATCTTATACATGGCCGCCTTCCCTAGTCGCGTCAGAGGGAGACGTTTCCACCTGACCACGTCCTCTCGAAATTCAGATAGGACACGCTTAATGTTATGGGTGAGGCAGTCGGCTACGTTCGTGGAAATGTATAGACCTAGGTATTTAAAACCTTCTTCAGTAATATGCAGGTGCTCTGGTATTATGCTCGAGTCTATGGGACCTCCCACCGGATAAAGACTTGATTTCTCCCAATTGATGTTGTATCCTGCATGTTCCACCATATTCTTTTACTAGCTGGAACGTCAGTGTGAGTGTCATGCCTGGGCTGGTGACATAAAGCAGGATATCATCCGCATATAGAGAAATTCGCTCGTCTCTTAGCTGGCCTTCGTCATCCTGGAAACCCTTTAAGACTGGATGGGTTCTGATCTGGCATGCCAATGACTCCAGTACCAGCGCGAATAGCAGGGGTGACAGGGGGCAGCCCTGTCTGGTCCCCCGTTGGATTGGGAAGTCTGCTGATTTGATCCCATTGACTCTAACTTGTGCTCTGGGGTTCGTATACAAGAGCTCCACCCATGTCCTGAACTCCGGTCCAAATCCCAACTTCACCAGGGCCTGCCTCATAAACGGCCAATGGACCGTGTCAAAGGCCTTCTCTGCATTCAAGGATAGGAGCATCTGCGAGATAGGCCTCTCTTTGACGGTGTCTAGCCAATTGGCCAGCCTACGTAAGTTCAGACGTGTGGCCCGTCCGGGCATAAAGCCGACTGGTCTTGGTGAACCAGCGAGGTAATTACTGGTAGAAGCCTCGCTGCTAGGATAGAGGCTAAAATCTTGGTTTCGACATTTAATAGGGAGATAGGATGGTAGGAACCGCATTTTTCTGGGGGTTTACCTGGTTTCGGTATAACTACCACTGTGGCCTAGCGAAGATCTAGCGGCAGTGCCCCTTCCCCCCGTGCCGCCAGGAACATGTTTAATAAGTGGGGGGCTAATACGTTCAAATTTTGCTTAAAGAATTTAGCTGGTAGCCCATTTGGCCCTGGTGTTTTCCCCGATTTTTGCCTGGCTATGGCTTCTTGTACTTCATTTAGGGTGAGTTCTATCTCTAAGGCATCTCTGTCCTCCTGTCGCAGAGTGGGCATGGCTATGTCATCAAGGTAGCATATTATTTGTGTCTCCTATACTAGTGGTCTATCCCCGTAGATGTCCGCATAATAGCATGTGAAGGCTCCTGCTATGGGGTGCGCAGTCATGTGCCGTGTGTCCTGTGAGAAAGTGCCCTCTTTCTGCATGGTTGCCCCCTCTTTTTGCTGAATTGGTGATGTGCTTTGACTGAGTGTGCCCTGGGCTCCTGCTAATCAGGTACCCAGAGCCTATGCTTTTTCCCTAAAACTGCATTTAAGCCTAAACCCAATTGGCATCTCTGGCCACAGGTCAGCCCCTGGTAAATGGTACCACAGGTACCCAGGGCACTGTGACCAGAGAAGGCCTCTAAGGGCTATAGCACTTATTGTGCCACCCTTAGAGGTCCTGTACCTTCACACTTTCACACTGCCCTTGCAGGCTGCATGTTTCGGTGCAGAACAAAGTGAAGAGTTGACATGGAACACATCCCTGTGTGCCATGCCTACAACCCACTGCCCTGGCATAGGTCAGTCACCCCTCTAGCTGGGTGCACTATACCAGTGGTGAGGGTACAGGTGCATGAGCCCTGTACCCCTACAGTGTCTAAGTCCATTCTTAGACATTGTAAGTGCAGTGCTGCCATTGAGAGTATATGGTGCTAGGAGGTTGTCATTACGAACTCCACAGCAACATAATGGCTACACTGAAAACTGAGAAGTTTGGTATCAAACTTCTCGGCACATTAAACCCACACTGATGCCAGTGTGGGATTTAATGAAAAATGCACACAGAGGGCATCTTAGAGATGCCCCCTGAAAACTAACCTACCACTAGTGTCCAGGCCGAGTGGCTGCTTTCAGCTGTCACCACCAGACATGTTTCTGGACCCCTGGGTCAAAAGCCTGCTGCTCTTGGGGGCCTGAAACAATGCACATCCTGGGATGAGGTGCCAAGCCTCCTCCCCCAGGATGGGCAGGGTTCATGAAGGGGAAGCTTCAAAGGCTTGCCGCCTTTGTGAGCTTCCCCAGGCCACTTGCTGCTTTCAGCAACTGGTCCCTACTGGTTCTGACCCCCACTTTGGGCGGGAGAACCAGCGGGAAAAACAAGTGAGGAAGAGAGGTATGCCCACCTCTGCCAACCCCACCCCTCAGGTGGGGGAGGCGAGGTGAAGCACAACTCTCAGTCCCCGCCATCTTGCAGATGGGGGGACCCAGCCAACCAGGGAAAGGCTTATGCCCCCCTCCCACTTGAGGGTGGCATAATAGGGGGTGTACCCACCCCAGGGAAGGAACCCATTGGTCCCAACCTTTTTACCTACCTGTAACGCCCCTAAATCTAGTATTTAGGGGCACCCCTGAACCTTGCTTCCTCAGACCAGAACCTGCAACAAGAAAAGAAGAAGAAGGACCGAAAAGCCGTGCTGAACCTAACAAGAGGAAGATGCCCACTGACTTGGCCCCAGCCCTACCGGCCTGTATCCACCTCGAACCTGCTCCTCGAAAACCCTGGAGGACCTTCCTGCCTTCAACCACAAAGACTGTGTCTCCCGTGAACACCGGATTTGTTCATCTGCAACCACTGGCTCCGGCCGGACACCGCGAATCCGCACCACTCTGCACCCGCCATCCACGGCCAGCGCTCGAGTGGGCAAACACCACGAGGAGGTCCCCCCGGTGATCCTAACCCGAGATCTGGAGACCCCTGACCTGCCTCAAACCTCCAGCCGACGTCTGCAGCCTAAATTCGGAAGATCCCCCCAACCGCGACCAGGAGCTGGTAAGAAGATCCGACCCTAAAAGGCACCCCTGTTCCCGACGCCCCATGGCCTTGGGTAGCCAAACCGACGATGCCTAACCAACCCTCAACTTCTCAACTTACCTCTCAAAGTGGTGGTCGCACCCAGAAGACCTTCATCCCCAAGCCTGCAGTGCCTTTGCAAACCGGAGGTTCCCCATTGCAAACAACAGGGCGCCTGACGTCAAAACAGCACTCTGCACCCAGCCGCCCTAGTGCCGCTGAGGGTGCACCTTTGGTGCTACTTTGTTTCCCCATTTGCCCTGAGCTAAAGTCTAGGAGCTTTGCTCCCACAACCAAGTGGCCTCCTCGTCAGCAGCCACCAACCGGAGGCTCCTTCCCCCATTGGATAACATTGGGCCTCAGCACTCTGCACCCGGCCGCCCTAGTGCTGCTGAGGGTGTAACAAGAGTTCAACCCTGACCCTGGGGGACCCCTGAGTCTACCCCCAAAACCTCAACTCCCGCTACAGAATACTTACCTTAAAACCGATAACACTATTGTCCTCCATAGGATAACAATGACTGTTTTTCTTGGAAAAGTTTTTAAGTGTGGAATTTGAAAACCTAAAGAAATTCTTTAAAATTGTACTATTTAACAAAAACGATTTTACTTACCTGTTTACAGGAAATGTCCCAGAGTAGTATCCAGGTATACTACTCTGTGTAAGAAAAGTAATCTAAAAAGTAACTTACCTGGTATTTTACTGAAAAGCCCATTCAAGTCTATGTACTGTATTTACAAAGCATTGCATTTCTCAGCAACAATACTGTAAGTCAAAACTGTATATTTACTGCAAAGTACTTATCACTTACCTGTGCCAGGCTTGCTTGGTTCTAGGAAATAAAATAACTAAAAGAATATTTTTAGACAAAAACAATTGGTCTGAAGTTCAGTCTTTGAGTGTGTGAATTCATTTGCTGACTGAGTGTGTACAACAAATGCTTAACACTGTCCTCTGATAAAGCCTTACTGCTCGACCACACTACCACAAATAGAGAGTGAGGTGCTATCTAGCTTTATCTCTGCCTCCCTTTGGGGTTCCACTGGACTCTGTGCACACTATACCTCATTTTGGTATAGTATATACAGAGCTAGCTTCCTACATGTCCCCATCTTGTATTTGGTTCACCCAGCTCGACTCCCTTTCCTTCCGACTCAGCCAAGCGAGAATTCGTCCCGCTCTATCCCCTGCTTCGTAAAGCCTATGGTGTGTGGCCTGTATTTGAGTCTGTACTTCTCGTTCCGCCAATGCGCGGACCTCCCCACGTGTGACTGCTAGTTGTCGTAATAGGGCCGTTTCAGTATCAGAGGTGATGTTTCTCTCTAGGTCAAAGAGTTTATGCTCTAAAGTTTCTATCTGCTGTGTGTCCTCTCTACGTTTGCGTGTTATAGCGTTTTGTATCCTGCCTCTAAGTACTGCCTTGTAGGCCTCCCATAGGGTGGCAGCCGAGGACACAGAGCCCTCGTTTTCTTGGAAGTACAATGTGGTCTCTGCTCTTATTACTCCTGCTACTGCCTTGTCGTGGAGCTCCCAGGCATTCAATCTCCAGTCCGGGCGTTACCTGGGCCTCCCTCCCTCCCTGTACTGTTAGCCATAACGGTGAGTGATCTGAGATGCCCCGTGCCAGGTATTCTATCTTGTCGATCGACTGGATTTCACCTGCTGGGGCAAGAAAGTAGTCCAATCTAGAGAAGACCATGTGTGCCCCTGAGAAGAAAGAGTAGGTACGATCTAATGGGTGGTGATGACGCCAGAGGTCGGTCAACCCTAGTGACCTCACAAAGTCTGCCAATGGTGTAGGGACTCGGGTTCCAGCTGCCGTCTGTGTGCGATCTAGATGTGGGTCTACAACGTCATTGAAGTTGCCTCCAATGAGGTACATAGAGGAGCCTGAGTCAAGTAGTATCTTGGCTACCGCTTCCATAGTGCGGGGTTGCAGTCTTGGCGGGGCGTAACCACTGACTAGTGTGAATTTGCGCCGTTTCCATGTCCCTTGAACGGCGACGTAGGTCCAGTTGGGATCAGTCCAGACTTTTGTTGTGTGAAAGGGGAAGGTTTTCCTAATTAATATGGCAACTCCACGTGCCCCTGAGGAGTACCCCGCTTGTGCCAGAGTGGTGTAGAGTCCTCGGCCGATAAAGGCACAGTGTGTACCACGCAGGTGGGTTTCTTGCAAAAAGACGACATTGTCATTGACATGTCGGGTGTTGGCAAATATATCTGCTGATCTCCTATCTTCTGACCCTGCCTGTTGATTCTAGGGTTCCCGCCTTTGAATACATTCAAGTTATTATAAACTTCCGAACTGTGAAATATCTTACTCCCTACCCGCCTCCCCCCACCCCACTTTCTCCCACTCCTTCTGTCCCTTCTCTGATCAGTCAACATGACAACTTGGCGTAAGTACAGTTTGAGAAGTCTGTAGCCCCACCCTTCCCCTCTAACTCTAAAACATTAAAACCACAACAGTAAAAGGATATAAGCTTTTCAAAATAGTGTTCTGCTCAGGCAGCTCCTGAGCCCGATAGTGTCTGGGGGAGGGCTCCTGTGACCATTCAGCCATGTGTCCGCTCATGGCCCATGCCGATATCTCAGCCTTCCTTGCCACCTTCGTCTTGCTGCTGTTGCGTGTCCTCTGCAACTGATGTCTCAGCAGCTAAGTTCTCCATATCAGCAATGTTCTTAAGTAGTGGGTGATCACTGTTGGTGTCTACTAGCGATTCTTTGTCTGAATGATCCATGTGGGTGCTATCCCCTTGATTGGAATATTTACTTCTAGCTTGTGCTTGTGGCTAGTCTCCGTGAGAGACCCCCGTCTCCGCCTGAGTGGGGCCCAGCCGCTGGAGTCCCCGTCTGTTTCCTGTGCCCTTGTTTCAGCAGCCTCTTCTTCTTTATTATCTGTGCCTGGGTTCCCATCTCGGTGTCACCTCTTTGTCCTGTGGCTCACTGTTTTTCGCCTTCTGTTGCAGCCTAGGGTGCTCTTCGATCCAGGCCCAAGCTTCTTCAGGGCTTTGACAGACCTGTGTTGTGCCTTGGAAGATAACCTTTAGTTTGGCTGGAAAGAGGAGCATGTATTGCACTTGCATGGCCCTCAGCTTAACTGTCACCGAGTCGAATGTTCGTCTCATTTGCTGTACCTCTCTGGAGTAGTCGGGGAAGATCATGATCTTTGCGTTAGTCAACTTGAGTTCCCCTATGCGCCGCGACTCTCTAAGTATGGCGTCACGATCCTGGTAGTTGAGGAATTTTGCTATTAGTTGGCGCGGGGGATCCTGGCAGCGGCTTTCCGCTCGGCATCCTGTGGGCCCGCTCAATGATAAAGCAGGGTGAAAATTTTACCGTAGGGAGAGATTCTTGCAGCCATGTCAATAGGAATGCCACTGGGTCCGAGCCCTCCTGTCCCTCCGGCACCCCAAAGAAGCGAAGGTTGTTTCTCCTGGCTCTATTTTCCGCATCATCTACTCTCCATGCGATCTCCTTCATATTCGCTTTCAGTGCTCTAACCTCGGAGTCCAATGTATTTGTCCGATCTTCCACCTCGGAGACACGAGTTTCTGTTTGGGTTACCCTTTCTACCATGTTACGCATTTCCTGGCGCAGGAGGGAAACCTCCGACCGTATCGCAGCCATATTGCCCTCTATGGCCTCTCTAGATGCGTAAATTGCCTGGAGAATGGCTGAGTTATCCGGGGGGGTCTAAGGGCTCTCCTTCCGTGTCGGCCGGTGGTGGGAGTACTTTGGTGTACTTATCCATCTTGCCCTGTTTTTGAGGCTTGGGGTCTTTATCCCTCGCCATTATTGTCTCGGATGGTGGGGGTCGGCCTCTTCTCGGGCTTTCAGGGAGTCCTGCGCCCTTACCAAGGATTTAGATAGGAAGAGCTATATGATCGGCGTCAAGCGGTGTAGAAGAAAAAGAGGGGGGGCACTATATTCTCCTGTCACTCTCTTGCCATGTAGCCCGCGGTGTTGAGTGGGGCTGGATGCTCGCTCAGCGCGGGTACAGCTGTAGTCTTCGGTGCCCTAACCCACCCCAGATACTGGCGGCGCCTGTACCAGAGGAGGCAAGAAGCTGTCTCTCCATGTCAGACAAAGGGTGAGGTTGTCTGGCGTGCCCCTTGCTCATCTCTGGGGTGCCAGATGGGGCTGGACGCTCGCTCAGTACGGGTACAGCTATGCTCTTCGGTGCCCGTCCCCACGCCAGAGACCGGCCCGGCGGCGCCCGCACCACTGGAGGCAGGAAGCCGTCCCTCTGTGTCAGACGGGGGGGGTAAGGTGGTCCGGCGTGTCCCCCGCCTGTCCCTGAGGAAGCCACCACATATAACTGCCGTTCCAGTCGTTGCTTGCAATGGCAGGGTTATGTCCCACTCAGGATCCTCCCCTCAGTGGCCACACCGGGCCCTCTCAATGCTCCCGGTTTGCGAACTGGGGGGGGGGCCGGAGGCCCAGCGTCCTTCATTCTCAGTGTCCGCTCTGCCTCGTATATGTGTCGGACCTCTAGGGGGGTATGCCCACAACGAAGGTGGCCCAGCCCCTCTTCGTCCTCTCGCGCACGGCCTGCCTTCACCTGCGCTCCGAGCGGGCCTCGAGGGTCATGTTTCCTCAGCTTATGTTAGGGCCTGATTCTCTCTGCTTCGGGGATTATCTTCGGGCCGCCGCCCGACTTTCAATAGCACCCGTCAGCTGGGGTCAGAGCGCCTCGTTTTACTCTTTCTTTTAGCGGACCCCCTCACCTGTGTCCTGATCAGGCCCGGCCTCAACACGGCCACCGGGGTACGGACATCGTCCACCGCTCTCAGACCGTTCTCTCATTTGTAGCGTTTTGTGCCGGTCTTCGGCGAGAGGTTGCTCTCCCGCTAGGCCAGTCCACACACGCTCCGCCGGATGCGGGATTGCCACCCGGCTCGAGATTACTGCCGCGGCCGGCCACCGGGCTCAGTTGGGTCTGCCTTCATTTCTCTCATGCGTGGTTTCCCCCACCTGCGTATATGCCAGGCCTGAACTCCCGCGACTCCCAAGTCGAGGAGGGGGGGGGGAGGTGGCCCCGCAGCAGGTGTCGCGGTAGTCACACCCCACCTCTCCCGGCATCCAGCATCTTCCGCAGTGGGCCGACAGAGGGGTCCCAGTCCGAGTATCATTCCTCGGCGTAGGCGCGCAGTCCTTGGCTATCGCGCCTCCACCGCCATCTTGGACGGCCGCCGCTCGCCTCCAACTCTCCTGGGATTTTCTCCTAGCACATCGTACTCAGCTCTCCCTCGATCGTTCTAGGCTTGCATCAGTGTTGTCGGGGATGAAAGGATCCACAGACTGGCATTATTCGGTGGCTGGGAAGGCAGGATTATATCAGGATGAAAGTTGGGCTGCCGGAGCTCCGGCAGATTCGATTAGCCGGCCATGCTGCTGGCCCCGCTCCCTTGTACTATATTTTTTACTGTTCTTTGCAAATAACATGAATTTTATCTTGGTTGAGGTGAGCTTCAGGTAGGCGATGGACATCCAGCTCTTGGTGATGTGGAAGCAGTGTTTGAGGCATTGGATGTTTGAAGCAGAGGAGATTTTCAATTAGAGTTGTGTATCATTGCCATATTGGTGAATCATGATAGTGCTATCTGTGGATAGAGTACCAAGCAGCTCCATATAAAGGTTGAAGTTTACAGGAGACAGTATGGAACCCTAGAGGACTCCACAGGTGATAGGGATCTTTTGGGTCCCGGAGGTGCCCATGTGAACAAATTGGTGTTGGTTCGACAGAAGTACATTACCAAGACTCCAGGGTGAATATGAGGGTGGAGGGGTCGAAGGCAGCAGGGATGTCCAGCAGATTCAGGAAGCAGGAGTCGCTTTATCTGTGTTCTATGATGTGTAAGGTAATGGTCTCTGTGCTGGTGCAAGGTCTGAAGCCAGAATGATAATTGTGCAGCAGATGGTTATTATTGATGTGATTTTGGAGTTGAACATAGACTGCTTTTTCAGTGATCTTACAGATGAATGGTAGGTGAATGATAAGCCAGTAGTTGGCAAGGCCACCAGGGTCTAGTGTAGGTTTCTTTAGAAGTGGAAGGATCTGGCCTATCATGAGAGCTTCAGGGAAGATGCATTGAGTGAGAAAGGAATTGGCAGTGGTAAATAGGAGTAACAGAGCATCCTCTGTAAGATATCATCCCCATTGCGGGATTCTATGGGATGTAAGAGATAAAGTAGGCTTGTTGTTGTTTATGTGCTGTTTCATGTTCTGTATCTTTCACTGAAAAAGTGCTTCGTGGCTTTGCACTTTTCAGTGGAGTGAGGAATAGGTGGGTCAGGTTGATGCAGTGCTTAATTGTCTTGAACGCAAAAAGAACAATTGATGGACAGAATGCAGAACAATGTCATACATTCACCCCAGTACAGAGATCTGGGCCTAAATCCATTGTTTATTTGCTCCCCATGCCATTCCAGTTTGAACCCAGCCATATGCAAATCAGTCTTGACCCTGTGCTCAATGGGAACAGTCAGCCCGAACTGCCAGGCCAGGTCCTCCCTGAACTGGAAACAAGCATCCTAGGACCGGTTTCGGGGTTTCACCCCTCATCAGCGGGGATAGTTTGACTCCAGTGTCATGGAGAGCACGGGACCCACGTCTGGGCATACCCGTCCCACTCGGGGTGACAAATGCAAAAAGAACAATTGATGGACAGAATGCAGAACAATGTCATACATTCATCCCAGTCCATAGTGTTTTTGCTCCCCATGCCATTCCAGTTTGAACCCAGCCATATGCAAATCAGTCTTGACCCTGCGCCCAATGGGAACAGTCCATCAATTGTGTGTCTTTTGCTTTCTCGCCCTAAGTGCGCCGGGTATGCCCAGACATGGGTCCCGGGCTCACTGTGCCACTGGATTCAAGCTATCCTGGCTGATGAGGGGTGAAACTCCGAAACCGGTCCTAGGATGCTTGTTTCTGGTCCAGGGAGGACCTGGCTTGGCAGTTCGGGCTGGACTGTTCCCATGAGGCACAGGGTCAAGACTGATTTGCATATGGCCAGGTCTAAACTGGGGTGGCATGGTGAGCAAAAGAATGATGGATTTAACCCAGATCTCTTGACTGGGGGGGTGAATGTTTTGATTTGTTCTGCATTCCGTCCATCAATTGTGTGTCTTTTAATTGTCTTGAACAGCATTCTGCTTATGTTTATGGCTACACTGATGGTGTTGGTGTAGTATTTTGTTTTGGCTGATATTGTAAGCTATCTGTGTGTTGTGAGGAGGGGCTTCAGTATCAAGAATTCCTCAGGAGGTCTCATTTTCTTCCAGTTTCTTTCCAGTCTGTGGATAAATCGTTTATTTTCAACTGGGTCTTTAGACTTAGGGCCCGATTACAATGTTGTCCGGAAAGCATTCCTACCGAATCAGTTCCGGAATGCTTTCCGAACGACTCGACCGTAAGCTTCCCGAACGATGGATTACAATGCAATGCATGTAAAACTCCCACAGAGTCGTTCAGAACGCAATCCATCCGACCGAATCGTCCGGAAACAAGCCCGATGCGACCGACTCATTAGCAAACGCTGAACAATAGCATTCCGGTTACGAATCAGACTCGGTTTACCCCCCGAACAGATGACGATGCATCTGACGCGGTTTTGGAACTGTGTCGGTTTGTGTTACAAATGACAAGTGGAGATTGTCAAAAACATTCAAAACAAGCATTGGCAACACCAAATTCAAAGAATTTGTTTTAAAAATATTAGCCACACCCACCAATCTACCTATATGAAGGGCCAAACACAAGACCATGATCCTTTGCTCCAACAGAACTGCTGAGAGGTCACAGGATTTGCCACACATTCCCTGCTCTATGCCTCATACACTCACACTTCCCCTACCACACAACTTGCACAGATTTTTTTGGTTTAGAAAATTCTCACAAACACACACTCTTTTTCTTATTCACACTCACCCTCACCTTCACATTCACCCTCACCTTCACTTTCACACTCACCCCCACCTTCACACTCACCCCGACTATGGCCCCAAGGAAGCAGCCAAGGTTCGCAGAGAAGGAGTTGGAAGTGCTTGTAGATGAAATAGTCAGAGTAGAGCCACAGTTATTTGGGAACCAAGTCCAACAGACGCCCCTGTCCCAGTGTTACACTTTAGGGTCCTGGTTAGACACGGCACACCGTAGACACTACATTACCCAGAATGCAACACTAGGGAGAATGATTGTGTGCGCTCACAGACTCACCACGTGACCTTGTGGGGGGATAAAGACAGCCCCTTCCCAAGCGCAGGTGCTTGGCAATCGTTCTACCTGCTGGACCACGCCTTGCTTCACCTGTGCCTTGTTTCCTGTTCGAGGAATAGAGATCGAGTGTTTGTCTATCTGAGGTCTCCCGTGGTTTGAACGCTCTCCTGCCTGCTGCTTTACCGGACGGCTCTCTCTAGGCTCCCTCGCAGTTCGACGAGAGAGTTATTCATGTTTCGCGAGTCTCACGTTCTGATATATATTTACACTATCGTTCCTATTAGGGAGCAGGATTTATTGGCTCTCCTTCGCCTAATTTTTATGAGTGTCGTGTGCGCGCACTACCTCTTATTTTTGTGTTCTAAACCCGGAAAGGTTTTACCGCTACTAGATAGTTAGCGGTCTTTGTTTATTAGTATCCAGTCCTCGCACTAATTCCCCCTACCCTGTTGGAATTGGATTCAACCCTCTGCACCTCCTGGATTGAGTGGATCCTTGGAAGTTGGACTTCTGGATGGCCTGAACTCCTGACACTGAGTCGCTGTGAACTTAACCGTTGCTTGGTGAGGATACCTGCTGGCTAGAAGTTGGTCTAAACTTACGGCGATTAACGGCTGTTATACTGGTGAGTCTGGGGTCGTACACAACTAGTGAAGGGGTTATAATCTAAACAGGAGGTGGGTGGTTAAAATAGGAACATACATTTGTCACTCATCTGCATTTCTTTTGTCTATTCTGTTGTAGCACCTCAAGGCTTCTTCTCTGCCCCTTCTGAGAATCCTGTGGAAAACCTTGCTCTTGCCCTCACTCTGGTGGTCCTGAGATGTCTCTTCTCTCCCTTGTGGGTAGACAACTAGTAATCCGGTAATATCCTGATCTGGTGATACCCGGGGGAGAGTGGAGGTCCTTCTTCGCTCCCGAGGAAATTGGCACTCTACCGAGTACACAGGAGAACCCGACAGATTGCCAAGCCCACGTTTCATTTTTCCCCTGAGCGGAGATGGACATAGCGGACACATTTGACATGCTCCAGGGTGGAGCTATGTCCGCTGATAATCCTGTATTAACTATGAACGAGTTAGTTGCAGTAGTAACCAGTTTGCAACAGGAACTCAGGGCTGTAAAAACTGAGAATTCTAGATTAACGGCTGAACTGAACACGGTGAAGGCCCAAACGCAAGATGACCCCAGCCTCATGGCTAATACAGTCAAGCACAAAAAGACCTATATACAACCTGCCCGCTTTCCGGGTCCTACCCCTCCTACTGTCCCCACTTCCTTCGCGTCCTCTAGCACACCCACAGCTCCGGTGAATGTAACAGTGGTTACTCCACCGCAAACACCATTAGCGATGCCTGAGAGATTCAATGGAGACAATACTAGATATTCGGTATTCATGAACCAATGTCAGTTACAGTTTTTGTGTAGAGCAGCCTCGTTTCCCGACGATGCCGCAAAAGTGGCTTTCATCATTTCCTATCTGACGGGTAATGCAGCCTTGTGGGCTGTGCCGCTGGTGGAAAATAATGATCCAGTCTTGTATGATTTAGTAAGCTTCAAGGACAGCATGAAGAATTTGTTTGCTCGTCACTCCTACATGCAGGCGAGTGATAACGAATTGTTAGGATTAAAGCAAGGTTCAAAAGATCTGTTGAGTTATATCACTACCTTCAATCGACTAGTGGCTGAAACGCAATGGCCGGAGGAGAAACGAACTTCCTTATTTTATAGAGGGCTGCGTGATGAGTTGAAGGATGTTTTATCACAGATAGTGACCCCTCCAGAAGACTGTCATTCTTTTATTGACTTGGTGGTTAAACTGGATCATAGGTTGAGTGAACGGAAGGGAGAACGCACAAAGGGGGATTTCCCTCGTTTTCTGGTACCTCGCATTGAGAAGAAGGAAATCAAGGATAGTGTAGAACCTATGCAGATAGGTGGGATTCGTGGCCCACTGTCCCGAGAAGAACGCGATAAGAGGAGACGACTAGACCTATGTCTTTACTGCGGAAAAGGGGGACACTACGCCAAGGACTGTAGTGTTAAACCGAAGGTAGGACCCCGACTGCCTGGGGGAAGATGGGATTCGCAGTCCAATCGGAAAACTACTAGACTTGGAGAGATCTGAGACCAGCTCTTCAAGTCCTAAAACCCCATGGGTCTCTTTATTCCTTGCCAATACCTCCACGGTCGTCCCTAAACATTTTACGATTTCAGTAGTATTGGTAATGCCGTCCCAGTGCAGAATCCCCTTATCGATCATGCTAGACTCTGGGGCAACTGGGAATTTCTTGGACATCACGTTGGCAAAAAGTCTCGGGATAGAATTCCTACAGAAAACTCACCCTGAAAAGGTGAGGGCCGTAGATGGCACAGAGTTATCATCTGGCTTAATACACTATCACACTTCCGCTCTGACCATGGTCTGTGATAACGGGCATACCGAGAAGATACGATTTGATTTAATTGATACACCCAATTTTGGCGCCATTCTGGGAGTGCCCTGGTTACAGACTCACAACCCTCACATTGACTGGGTTACCCGAAAGGTAACATTACGTTCCTCTCATTGTATGTTGCACTGTTACCATGATTCCTTACCTGTCAGCCCCTCACTTAGTTGCGCGCTCACGGATTTAGGAAATACCACCTTGCCTGCAGAATACCATGAATATAAAGTGGTCTTTGACGAGGCCAAAGCTGTAGCATTACCACCGCACAGGCCTTTTGATTGCCGTATCGATTTAGTACCAGGTGCCACCTTGCCGGTCAGCCGAGTATACGCATTGACAGAACCAGAAAGCCAGTATTTGTATGACTATCTCCAAGACATGTTGCAAAAGGGTTTTATACGCCATTCCACCTCGCCTGTCTCATCCCCTCTGTTTTTTATACCAAAACGTGAAGGGGGTTTGAGAGCCTGCCTGGATTATAGAGCATTGAATAAGGTGACTGTAAAAAACAAATATCCTCTCCCTCTTATTTCCGGGCTCTTAGACCAAGTACGAAAAGCCAAAATCTTCACCAAACTCGATTTACGAGGAGCTTATCATCTGATTAGGGTAAAGGAGGGAGATGAATGGAAGACGGCATTTCGCACGAAATACGGGCTGTATGAATATTGTGTGATGCCTTTCGGGTTGTGCAATGCACCCGCAGCCTTCCAGTTTTTTATCAACGAAATATTGAGAGAATACCTTGATGTGTTTGTCATCGTCTACATCGACGATATTTTGGTTTATTCCCAAAACAAAAAAGACCACATCACTCATGTGAAGCTCATACTTCAACGCCTATGTGAAAACCATCTGTTTGCCAAACTGGAGAAATGCATCTTCCATACACAAAAAGTAGATTTCCTAGGGTTTGTAATTTCACCAGAAGGTATTCACATGGACCCCGCCAAGGTATCGGCCATTGTGAAGTGGTCTAGTCCTACCTCGGTAAAAGAGGTGCAATCATTCCTGGGATTCGCCAATTTTTACAGGCGCTTTATAGATCATTTTTCAGACCTCATCACACCCATCACCAAATTGTTAAAAAAGGGAGTTACTTTTAACTGGGATGACAATGCAGAAACATCTTTTCAAGCATTAAAAGACAAGTTTAGTACAGCACCTATTGTAAAACACGCGGATGAAACTCAACCGTATTTTGTAGAAGCAGATGCATCACAATACGCCGTTGGGGGGTCTTATCCCAAAGAGACTTTCGAACAGGCACCCTTCATCCAATAGCATACTTCTCAAAGACTCTATCCCCCGCGGAACAAAATTACACCATTGGAGAACGAGAGCTCTTAGCGATTAAGTTAGCATTTCAGGAATGGCGACACTACCTATTAGGATCACCTCATGTGATCACTATTTATTCAGATCACAAGAATTTACAGTTCTTTAAATCTGCAAAGGCACTCACTCCTCGACAGATGAGATGGGTCTCCTTCTTTAGCGAATATGATTTTCTTATTAACTTTAGACCAGGAGCCAAACAAGGAAGAGCTGACGCTTTATCACGACTAGGTAAAGAGTACAAATACATGGTTGACACTCCACCACCCTTGATCCCGGCTAATAAGATGGTGGCCGTTGGTAAAATTGAGGGGATTACAGATGAACCTTTTTATGAGAAACTACATACGGCATACCAGACCATTAGTATAGAAGAGTGGTTAGCAGACCCTATGAACAAGATTGAAAATGGGTTGTTTTTCCATGATACTCTCTTATACATTCCCTCTAAAGAATTACAGAAAGTCATCATAAATTGGTGTCATGCACTCCCCTTAGCTGCACACCCAGGAGGTGAGAAAACACTACGGCTGTGCAAGAGATGGTTCTGGTGGCACAAAATGAATACAGAAGTGTATGATTACGTGAAAGGGTGTACGGTTTGTGCTCGTCAGAAAGCACTGCATTGTGCCCCAGCTGGATTATTGCAGCCCTTACCCATCCCTCCTGCCCCTTGGTCGTCCATTAGTATGGACTTTATCACGGATCTCCCTGCGTCCCAAGGGTTTACAGCGGTATTGGTTGTGGTGGATATGCTGTCAAAGATGGGCCATTTCGTCCCCCTCAAGAAAATACCCTCTGCCAAAGAGTTAGTAGACATATTCATCACACACATCATACGACTACATGGAGTACCCTTGGTAGTGGTGTCTGACAGAGGCCCACAATTCATATCCAAGTTCTGGCAAGGAGTGTGTACTGCCTTGCGCATAGATCAACGCCTCTCCTCAGCCTATCACCCCCAAACAGACGGGCAGACAGAACGAACCAATCAAACGTTAGAGCAATATCTCAGGTGCCTCTTAAACACGGTCACAGGGGATTGGGTACAGGCACTGCCTTTGGCAGAGTTCGCATATAATAACTCCACGCACGCCTCCTCCAAAGTCTCTCCATTCTTTTTCTCCTATGGTTACCATCCTAGATTCCTGCCTCTTTCCTTACCCCCTTCCCTCTCACGAATCCCCGCTGTGTTGGAACACCACACTCAACTCACACATATATGGAAACAAGCCATACAAGAATTAACAGAAGCCAAGGAAAGGATGAAGAGACAAGCTGATACACATAGACGACCTGCCCCTGAGTATCAGAAAGGCGATCAAGTCTGGTTGGCCACAAAAAACTTGAGAATGCCTGGTCCTAGAAAATTACAACCTAGATACATTGGGCCTTATACCATCGTGCATAAAGTCAACCCTGTTGCTGTAAAATTAGAACTCCCCCAGAGATACAGGTCCATCCAGTTTTCCACACCTCACTTCTTAAACCATATGCTCCTCCGTCCTGTCCTGAACCTCCTCCCCCTCCTCTTCTCGTTGACGGGGAAAAAGAGTATGAAGTACGACGCATACTTGATTCACGAAGGTACAGAGGGAAATTGCAGTATTTAGTGGATTGGGTAGGGTATGGCCCAGAAGATCGAACCTGGGAACCGGCTACAGGCGTACATGCCCCGCTACTAGTGAGAAGGTTTCATGCCTTATATCCCTCCAAACCCAGACCGGTGGGAAGGCCTTTGGGCGGGAGAACTGTTACACTTTAGGGTCCTGGTTAGACACGGCACACCGTAGACACTACATTACCCAGAATGCAACACTAGGGAGAATGATTGTGTGCGCTCACAGACTCATCACGTGACCTTGTGGGGGGATAAAGACAGCCCCTTCCCAAGCGCAGGTGCTTGGCAATCGTTCTACCTGCTGGACCACGCCTTGCTTCACCTGTGCCTTGTTTCCTGTTCGAGGAATAGAGATCGAGTGTTTGTCTATCTGAGGTCTCCCGTGGTTTGAACGCTCTCCTGCCTGCTGCTTTACCGGACGGCTCTCTCTAGGCTCCCTCGCAGTTCGACGAGAGAGTTATTCATGTTTCGCGAGTCTCACGTTCTGATATATATTTACACTATCGTTCCTATTAGGGAGCAGGATTTATTGGCTCTCCTTCGCCTAATTTTTATGAGTGTCGTGTGCGCGCACTACCTCTTATTTTTTGTGTTCTAAACCCGGAAAGGTTTTACCGCTACTAGATAGTTAGCGGTCTTTGTTTATTAGTATCCAGTCCTCGCACTAATTCCCCCTACCCTGTTGGAATTGGATTCAACCCTCTGCACCTCCTGGATTGAGTGGATCCTTGGAAGTTGGACTTCTGGATGGCCTGAACTCCTGACACTGAGTCGCTGTGAACTTAACCGTTGCTTGGTGAGGATACCTGCTGGCTAGAAGTTGGTCTAAACTTACGGCGATTAACGGCTGTTATACTGGTGAGTCTGGGGTCGTACACAACTAGTGAAGGGGTTATAATCTAAACAGGAGGTGGGTGGTTAAAATAGGAACATACATTTGTCACTCATCTGCATTTCTTTTGTCTATTCTGTTGTAGCACCTCAAGGCTTCTTCTCTGCCCCTTCTGAGAGTCCTGTGGAAAACCTTGCTCTTGCCCTCACTCTGGTGGTCCTGAGATGTCTCTTCTCTCCCTTGTGGGTAGACAACTAGTAATCCGGTAATATCCTGATCTGGTGATACCCCGGGGGAGAGTGGAGGTCCTTCTTCGCTCCCGAGGAAATTGGCACTCTACCGAGTACACAGGAGAACCCGACACCCAGAGAAATAGGATGTGGGACAGGATAGTCAACAAGGTGAACGCTGAAGCACCTACCCGGCGCACAATGGATGATATCAGGAACAGTTACTTATATGTGCGAAGGAGGGTCAAAAAACTGCTGGCCAGGGAACACGCACAAAGCCAGCAGACTGGTGGTGGCCCTCCTGCACAACCTGTGCACTTTACTTCCTGGGAGGAGAAGGTGTGTGCCATACTTCCGCCAGAGAGCGTCTATGGACTCACAGAAGCACCAGAGTCTGGTAAGTACCTACTCCACATTCAAACAAAGTTACCAATTACACCTCCATAGACATCACTGTAAAATATACAGTAATACAAATGACTGTTTTCAAAGTTTAAAAAAACTAGATTAAATGAGCATGTGATGTGAATGCCATATTGACAAACAACATACCTGCAATAAAAATGAAAATGTATTAAATTCCCACCATGTACATACTTCTTACAAACTCACAGCAAGGCTTTGTGCTCCAAACACCAGTCACCACCGTCAGCCATCTTGCCAGCACAGTTTCACTCACTCTCAGGAAAACTGAGTCACCGGTAGGCTGGTTGGGATGGCTGGAAAGGTGGGTGTGGGCACAGGCCTGATGGGAGTTGTAGTCACAGCAAACACTCCTCCTCCCACACAGCCGAAACAGCCCCACTGGAACTCTGCTTTCCTGACAGTGAGTGTAAAAGTACTGGCAAGATGGCTGACACTGGTGACTGGTGTTTGGGGCACAAGGCCTTGATGGGAATTGTGGTCAACTCAGACACTAGGCACCAGTGTCAGACATCTCACCAGCACATTTTCACTCACTCTCAGGAAAGCTGAGTCACAGGTAGGCTGTTTGGGATGGCTGGGAAGGTGGGTGTGGGCACAGGTCTGATGAGAGTAGTAGCCATTGCAAATACTCATCCCCCCACACAGCCCAAACAGCCCCACTGGCACTCTGCTTTCCTGACAGTGAGTGGAAAAGTACTGGCAAGATGGCTGTCACTGGTGACTGCCATCTTTGTCAGTGCATATACACTCACTCTCAGGCAAGCATACTTCCAGGGGTGCTGTTTGTGCATGGTGGAATGAGTGTGTGTAGTACAGGGCCTGATGTGAGATCTGGCCATTGAAAACACTCCTCCTGCCACCCAGCCCTACAGGCCCACTATGAAGCATGCTTACCTGACAGTGAGTGGAAATGTAACGACAAAATGCCTGAGACTGGGGACTAGTGTTTGGAGCACAAGGCCTAGATTGGAGTTGTTGTAAAGTCAGACACCAGTGCCCAGTGTCAGGCATCCTGCAGGTACATTCTGATACACTGTGAGGTAAGCCTAAGTCCTGTTGGGCTGTTTGCGCTGGGCTGGAAGGTGTATGTAGGACATAGCCTGATGGGAGATGGAGTCAGTGAAAACACTCCTACCACACAAACCAAACAGCTCATATGGGCCTATGGCTACCCGACAGTGAGGGGATGTGTACTAGCAAGATGGCTCACAGTGATCACTGATGGCTGAATTGAGCACAGATACCATCATGGTCTTGTGCTCCAAAGACCAGTCCCCAGTCTCAGCCACTTTGCTAGTCAATTCTCCACTCACTGTCAGTTAGCCAGAGGCACAGATGAAGTGGATGTGCCATGTGGGGGGAAGAGTGGTTGCCATTAATACAAATCCCATCAGCCAATGCCATACACACACTCGTCCCACCAATCACAAATAGCAGCCTGGGATTGTTTTGAATGAGAGTGAGTGGAAATGTACCAGCAAGATGTCTGACACTGGTGCATGGTGTTTGGAGCACAAGGCCCTGATGGGAGTTGCTTTCAACTTCAACACCATGCAGCAGTGTTAGCTAACTTGCTAGTCCACTCACCCTCACTGTGAGGTACGCATAGGCATAGAGGAGTTAGTGGTGCTGTGTGGAAGGAGGAGTATTTGTCGTCACACACATTCCCACCCATCCCAAAAAGCCCACCTGGGACTCCACTCTCCTGAGAGTAAGCATAAATGTACTGGCAAGATGACTGACACTGGGGACTGGTGTGAGGAGCACAAGGCACTGATGGGAGGTGGCCTAAAGGCAGGCACCTTTCCCCAGTGTCAGACATCTTCCAAGTACATTGTCACTCACTGTTAGGAAAGCATATTTCAAGGTTAGATGGTTGGGCTGGGTGGGAAGGTATATGTAGGACTGGGCCTGATGGGAGTCGGAATAACAGCAAACACTCCTCCACACACACAGCACAACCACTTCATCGTAGGCTATGTCTACCTCACAGTGAGTTCATGTGTACTAGCAAGATGGCAGACATTGGGGACTGATGTCTGAATCTATCACAACTACCATATTTGCCTCTGTGCTACAAACACCAGCCACCAGTGACAAATATCTTGCAAGTACACTTACCAACATTGTCTGGAAAACACTTTTCCTGGTGGCCTGGTGGGGCTGAGTGGGAGGAAGAGTGTGAGTTTCACAATTAGAGCACAAGCACACAAACCACAGTTTATCAAAGGTCTTTGCCACAAAATGGCAGAAAGCAGTTTGTGAAGTCATCTGACTATGGAGTCAATGTACAAAATACATGATCTGTGTAGGCACAAAGCTAAGCAGTCACACATTTTGCTACTCACAGCCATTCACATGTGTATAATGAGATGAGAAGAAGAAGCACCTCACTCACACCATTCCAATAAATATCTGGGAAAATTAACAGACTGTGAGTGTGTAGGCAGCCACACCAATGTGACTGCTAAAGACATGCACTAAGCCCAGTACACAGGTCTCAAACATACCTACATTGGGAGAGAAAGAGTATGCATGTCACCGTGAAAATAAAGATGTGGACATCACCAACCCACCTGTGTCATTCACAGGGTGTCACGAACCAGTCAATGTCTTTGGACAAGTAATGTCAACTAAACAAAACATGTCCATTTATGCACATAGGTGGACATGTCAATCAGTCCACATCTTGTTCGAAATACATTGTACTCAAAAAATATAGGCCAGCATCATGGATGAAGGAGGACAATCTACCTACATAAACTGATCATTAGGTTCTGTAGCCTATGTAATGGGTATGATTTGAGGGGCAGTGGACATTCACATCAATCATTGTGTAATTTCTGTACCCACAGGGAGAGCTGGGAACACCACCAGAACCAACCAGGACAGCCAGTCCCAGACCCTGGTCGACCTGGAGCTGTCCGGCATAGATGTTTCTCAACCATCTTCGGACGATGAGGAACAACCTGGCACATCAGGTTTGGGTCAACGCACAGCACCAGCAGCGGCTACATCAGGACCCTCTGCGACCACTCCTGCTTCAGCTGACAACACCCAGCTGACCTCTACCTTCACGGACACAGTAGCCCGAGCCACCACCAACAACACAGCAACACAGGGCACTCTGGAGTTGGCAGACAACAACATTCCTGTCAATGAGGAAGGAGGCTCAGTGTTGACTGTGCCACCAACAACTGGTCCTGCTCGGGTGGGTAGGGGCGGTGAGAGGGGCCGTGGGGACCGGGGCCATCATGCAGCTGGTGCTCCTGATGAGAAGCACCCAACCCTCTCCACAATCCTCCACGTCTATGAGGGTTTCTAAGGAGATTTTGGCTAGGTCGTTGGGATCCTCAGGAACATTGATCAGCAGCAGGCAGCCCAAAATGAAAAACTGGACATGTTCATGAGCAAAATTGATGACATGACTGCAGTGCACAGGGACATTGTCACCTGCCTCCGCCAGATTGCTAACATGTCCACACCTCCCTGTGTGCCTACAACATCCAGTGCATCAACATATGCACAAGCCACAGGGAGGGATGTGGACTCTGGCGGAGAGCCCCCAGCAATGCCACTGCCTGCACCTGAGGGTCCACCCAGAAAACGTAAAAAGGGTAGTCCGAAGAAGAATCCTTGAGAGACAGATGGCTATGCATCACGCCCAGGAAGTGACAAACTGCTCCTGATATCCTCCATTGTGTGCCAAGCTTTCACTTTGTTGACTGTCATTGAACTGTTCCACATTGGCTGGAGGATCTAATTTGACTTTGGACTCAAATAACTGTGGATTTACTTTTGAAGACTTCATCTACAAACACTACCAACTCCTCTCTGCACTTTCTTTTTTATTTTTTGTTGGGCCTCCCCCATTGTGGGGATTGTTATCATTACATCATGCACTAAAATAAATCACTTTGCACAAAATACTTGCTCATGTCGTGACTTTGAATCTCAAATGTACAGATTGAAATGACGCACAAAATCACAAAGAAGAAAGTGCCAACAACATTGGATAAGAAATCACTTCAGAAATGTTAACTACTGGCTTGTGAGTAAATGTACCCAGTCAAAGCATGATAGATAGACACAACCACGTTATCACACAACCCATAGTGCATGGTACTGATTCAATTTAAGTCTACTGTCGACAAATATATCACCATTTGCAAGCAGAAACAGCAATCATTGTCAGCAAACCAGATCATCATGGAATATGTTTTGTTTCAGAATAATCTTTGGATGTGTGAAAACAGAAAAGGCACACCTCAATGTGGAGCACAGGTTTATTCTCCTGATATAACTTTGCGCCTTAACCCAAAGTCAAATCATATCACAAAGTAACAAAATGCTCACAAGTAAAAATAAATGACCATCAGTTCAGAAGGAAGTGTATGCCAGGGATTTCCACAACAGTTCAATGTTGGAGTATGTCACAGCATCATGGGTCCGGTGAGGTCACAACTCTGCAGTTGACATGGCAAAGGACCTTGGTAGGGAGATACATAGAACAGAGTCAGGAACACAGGACTAAGGTAGTTCAATTTTGCAAACTATGTTATCTGAAGCACAAGATTTACAGTGTGGAAACTAGCTAGGATTCACGGTAACTCTGTACATGTTAACATGCCCATTTAAAAAACCCATCGTACAAAAAACCTCAGGACAATTTTCAGACACTCACAAGCATACATACACATTGTCCACCAGCAACATAACAACAAACAATTGGGGTTTGTCACCTCCTCTCATTGCATACTTACACTCATGTGAGAAAGTTGTGGATAAGCTGATGTCTCAAATCCATGCCATCATCATCATCACCACTGTCATCATGTCCCAGTCCTGGATCCTGCCTTGCTGGCGGCTGCTGGTCTCCGTCGTCCTGTATTAGAGATATTTCCTTCCGTATAGCCAGGTTGTGGAGCATGCAGCAAGCTGTAATGATTTTGTACACCTTCAATGGGGCATATTGGAGGGCTCTTACCGTCCGATCCAGACAGTGGAATCTTGTCTTCAGGAGGCCATAAGTCCGCTCCACGACTCGACGGGTCCTACCATGGGCCTCATTAAACGGCACTTCTGCATGGGTGACTGAGTTACGGAGTGGTGTCAGTAACCAAGGCTGGTTGGGGTACCCAGAGTCTCCTACATTTAACTCAAAAAAAAGATTCAGTTGACGGATTTCAGAGCACTATCTGACATACAATCAACACATTCCGCAACATACACATGCCACATCACCTACCAACAAGCCAGGCACGGTCAGGTTGCAGCTGAGACATCAAATGGGGGATGACGCTTTTCCTCATGATATATGCATCATGTGCCGATCCAGGGAAACGTGCACAGACGTGGGAGATGGACATGTCAGCCAAACATACCACCTGGACATTGATGGAGTGGTAATGTTTTCTGTTGTGATACACCACCTCATTTGCCTGTGGTGGGATCAATGCAATGTGGGTGCCATCAATAGAGCCAATGACATGGGGTATCCTTCCCAAGGCATAGAATTCACCCTTGATGTCTGACAACTCTCTAGGTGTCGGGAACTTTATGTACTGGTCCAGGTAACAGAGCAATGCCTCCAAAACATCACAAAGGACATGGCTGAACATGATTTGTGACATTCCACCAGATGTTGCCACTGTGCATTGAAAGGAACCTGTGGCAAAGAAATGTAATGCTGCCATAGCCTTCACTTTGGGTGTCAGTGCAGTTGGATACGTGCGACCAGGCTGCAGATGACGTGACATCTGCTCAGACACTATTCAATTATTGTCCTGGTGAATCGGTATTTCCTGATTATGTCACGTTCTTCCATGGTCTGTAGGTCTGGAAAGGGCCTGTAGACTGGAGGTCGTCTGCGATACCTACGTGTAGAGTGTAAACACAGTTGGTGTCAGGTCACAATGTACAAAGCAACATGCATTGAGACAAACAGAACATGAAATGTGAACACAACTGAAGCTACTGAACATTGGAAATACAAATTTCAATTGAAAAGGATGACCATAGATACATATCACAGCATCAGTACCCTTCCCAGACAGGTTACCAAGGTATGGTGACACAGCAATTAGAGTGGTGTAGTGTAAAAATCTCTAGTGTCTGTCATCATTAATGTGATCAAGCATCACATACTCCAAAATTCCCCACAAAATAAGTCCACATTTAGGTTTGTGAGAACAATTACATGGTTAAAGGTACGCATAATAGGATCATGTAATGCCAGAGATGTGTGACACCTGATACACACAGTGTCTCACAATGTTAATCATGCCCACCACTGTCACAGGGTGGACACTGTCATGTTGTCATGTCTACATTACACATACAATCTCATACACAAACCATGTACAATGTTGGAGTTGCAGATATATGTAACGACATCATCCACTGAAGTCTGGTACACAGATAGACTAGTAATTCACATTACAAACACAAGCTGATGTGGCTGAATAATGTCACTGTATACTCATCGAAAGGTAAAAGCTTTATCCATTACTTACACACCAAACATCTACAGTCTGAAATCACAAAAATTGCACAATGGGTCACACAGTCCCCAAATGCAGTGAATATGTCAAGAATGCACTTGTACATCCCCAAAAAGTCATTGGCACTGTGACCAAGCCTAGGCTGGTAAATGGATTACTTTTGCATCATGCTGGTATTAGCCTCTAAATCAGTGTGTCATGTGCCCCTCAAGGTTAGCTCCTCATGGGAGTGTGTCCTATTAATTTAAAGGTCCATTTAATTTAGAAAAAACTGCATCCACACATGTAATGCATATAAATACAACAATCACAGAAGTGTCTGCCCTGCTGACCGATCATTCAAAGGACGCTGTAGCTGCATCCAAACCGATTCGGACAGAGCCATTGGCTGCAAGTTGTTATGGTGACAGACGCGGGTGAGTATTCAAAGTACACGGTAGCCGCATCTGAACCAATTCGGACACAGCCATTGACTGAAAGTTGTTATGGTGACAGACGCGGGTGAGTATTCAAAGGACGCAGTAGCCGCATCCGAACCGATTCGGACACAGCTATTGGCTGCAAGTTGTTATGGTGACAGACACGTGTTTCGATTCGTATCCTCATTGCGTTGAAACCGACTCAGTAGCCTCCCATCAACAATGTATCAAAGTCACTCGCGGTCCGATTATGAGTTTTTGAACATCTCGGTAGGCGTGTCGTCTGCAAGCAATGTTATGCATTGGACCGATTCTGAAAATGCGACCGACACAAACCTATCACTTTGGCTGCATGGATTTAAGACCGCCTCTGCTGCTTAGATATAAGTCTGTCTGTTCCCTTGAGACTTCACTTGCCTGTACTACCAGCATCATTACTGCACCTCCCCATCTTTCTGCTGCTGATACCACATCCTCTGGGAGCTACTATGGCTCGTACAGTGTACAGTGTACTGGGCCCCAGCTTTCACTGAGGAGGAGAAACAGCCAGCTGAATGGCAAACCAGAGGAGCAGGTGAGTGGTGATTACACTGCATTTTCATTGGACATGTGCAATTACCATGCATTACTATCATTAGGAATCTCATTGGCAAGCATCTAATTTGTGTTTTTAACTGTGTTAACCAATGTTACTTTGTGAACAGTTTTAATATTGCCGCTTTTAAACTAGGAAACTGGTTGGAAAAGTCTTTGGGGGGGGGCCACTCACGGTAAGCCGGTTGGCAGTGAAGCCGGGTCTCGATCCTGCCAGAGGGTACTCTCGCCTTGGTCCGCCGCGGCTGGTGCCGTTTGCGCGGAGGGCGTTGCGACGTACCCTCGGCTTGTTTTACCTCACTTCCGGTTTCTCTATTTCCGGCAGCAGAGTTTGTGGTGCGGGGGGGGAGCGGTCTAGTGCTCCCAGCACACATACTATTTAACCCACGATGAAGCGGACGCGCGCAGCTGGCGCGCCGCTGGTGCGCCTAAGGCAAGCCCGTCTGCGCCCGTCAGCGTCCCGGAGACGGCTGGCGCAGGAGATGCTGTCAGTTTTTCCAGGAGAAATTTTCACTTTGGTAGGAACAAATTGATCAAAATTGGTAGAAGGGTGAGCTGTTGCTCATCAAATGGCATTAACCCTGCAGAGAAAACACTGGCATGTACTCGCTGTAAGTGGGCAACCACCCCACACAGGAGGGAGGGTGGCCATATTAAGGCGCTGCTTCTTAACACTCGGTCTATTAAAAAACATGAGTTAGAGCTGTATGACCTTCTACTTGACACCAATCCTGATTTAATGTTTGTAACAGAGACTTGGTTCAATGAGGGCTCTAACCCCACGATTGCCAGTGCTATCCCGCCAGGCTACCTGATCATAAGTAAGGACCGACCTGTGGGAAGAAGAGGCGGAATTGCAATTATTTTTATAAAAACTTTCTCATGCTCTATTTTACCGAATGAGGATATCGACGGTGCGGAAGTTCTTGGCTTCCTTTTCACCGCATCCGCTCACCAGTCAATAGCAGTCGTCCTCATGTACAGACCTCCTGGCCCCGCTGGAAAGTTCATTGAGTCACTTAGCCAAGCTATCGCTCCAGTAGCTACCAAATACAAGCACTGCTTGGTGTTAGGGGACTTTAATATCCATATGGATAATACAGCCGAGCCTGAGTCAATAAGGCTGCGGGAATCTCTGGAGATCCTTAATCTGTCTCCCTACGTTAATCCTCCCACCCATGACAAGGGTCCTATCTTAGACCAGATATTTTCTAATGCTAGAATCGAAACAGACACACCGCGCCCACTGGTATGGTCGGATCACTTTCTATTAGGTTTTAAAATCCCTAAGGTTCTACTCCACCCGCATTCCCGCGGGAAGCCGCGTCCATGTAACTTCAGACCATTTAGGCAGATTACGCCAGTTGCCATGAAGGCAGCTATGATTCAGTACCCGATTCCGTTTAGCGATGATCCTGAGATAGATGCACGCAGTCTTGAGAGTTGGCTAGAGGGTCGTGCCTCAGAGCTGGCTTCCCTCACCACTCGTGTGGCTAAATCAAATCGCACTTCTGCTCCATAGTTTACTGAAGCCCTTAGGAAATGCAGAAGTGCATGCAAAAGATTGGAGAGAGAGTGGCGTAATGAGTTTCATCCCGAGGACAAAGCCATATATAAACAAGCTCTGAAAGCCCACTATAATAAAGTTCGCGAAGAAAAGAAAAGTTTCTTATCCTCCAAAATTGAGGTAGCAGCACACAAGAGTAAAGAGATCTTCAAAATTGTCAAGGACTTCTCTTCTCCTAGTGCGGCGGGTACTCCATTTACCCCACGCTGGCCTGGGTCCAACATATTGCGAGTTACTTCCACGATAAAATCTGTACGATCCAAAAGTCTTTTGCTATTTCACCCACAGCCAATGAAGACGAGGAGAGGTTTTTAGGCCTGGCCGGCTCTGGGGTCGGACCCTTTCTTACCCAGTTCCCTCCTATCTCCCTGGAGAAATCCCTGGAGATAATGAACACCTTGAAGTCTGGTTCTCCTTCTGACCCCTGTCCAGTAAAAATATTGTCGGACATTGCTGAGATTATAAATCCAGCTGTTAATTTGGTCTTGAATTCTTCATTACATAAGGGGAAGGTACCCAGCAGCTGGAAAAAGGCCAAAATTATTCCCCTATTGAAGAAACCGTCAGCTGACCCATCAGTGGCCTCTAACTATAGACCTATATCTCTGCTGCCTTTTTTTGCCAAAGCTACTGAAAAGTACATTAACCAAGTACTGACTGAGTACATAGAAGCCAACCACATACTCCATGAGAGTCAGTCTGGTTATAGATCCCATCATAGTACCGAAACTGCTCTATTGGAAGTCTCGGAAACCATCAGAACACAGCTAGCTTGATAAGGGGGGGAAGTGCTGTGCAGATATTACTAGACCTATCCGCGGCCTTTGATACCGTGCCCCATGACTGGCTCCTTCAGAGCCTACGAAACTGCGGGATTGGGGGCACGGTATTCAATTGGTTCGCTTCTTTTTTGAGCGATCAGCAGCAGGAAATCTTGTACCCCCCTTACTCAGCCCCCATTCCGCACATGAAAGTGGGGGTTCCACAGGGATCTATATTAAGCCCGTCTCTTTTTAACATTTATATGGTCCCGCTCGCACTATTAGCTGAGTCGTACGGCGCAAAGATAGTATCCTACGCCGACGATACTCAACTGCTGTTTACGTGCGACAAAGGGACGGACTTTAGGGGCAACAAGATTAACATCTGTCTGACTGAGGTTTTTTCTTGGCTACGGCATAACCAATTAAAATGTAATCCTGAAAAGTCAGAGATTATCTTCTTTGGTTGCCCACCATGCGAATCATGGCACCAATGGTGGCCTCGCAACATGTCCCCTCCCACTGCCCCAGTCAGTACGGTGAGGAATTTGGGGGTCAAGTTGGACGATACTCTAACAATGAAGGCCCAAATTCAAGCTGTCGCTGGCACCTGTTTCGACATGTTAAAAATCCTAAATAACTTCCTTCCCCTGCTACCGGTTGAGTACCGAAAGACCGTAGTACAGGCCTTAATCACATCCAGGTTGGATTACGTCAATGTTTTGTATCTGGGCCTACCTTAGTATTTACTGAACCGTCTGCAAGTGGTGCAGAATGCGGCGGCCAGAGCTATCCTCATGGTGAGACCCAGAACACGTATGACAACCCACCTGAAGGCCTTGCACTGGTTACCAGTACGGAAGAGGATACAGTTTAAGGCCCTGGTTCTGGCCTTCCGGGCCTTGCATGGCACATGAGCTGTATATCTCAGGAGAAGGGTCCAGCACTACGAGCCAAAACGTGCCTTGAGGTCCTCGGGACAGGCCCTAATACTTATTCCGAAATTTGCCCGTTCCCGGACTGGCGGTCGCTCCTTTCAAGTACAGGCTGCCCGCGCATGGAACCGTCTGCCTCTTCATCTTAGGCAGGCCCAGGACCTGCTCTCCTTCAGGAGACAGCTAAAAACCTGGCTGTTTCAGCAATAGTCCTCCGTGGGCAGATGGCCTCTTGGTTTTGGTTGCCTGTTATCTGGTAGTCCTTAGCGCCGGGACACTCCGTGGAGTAGCCGTGCGCTTTATAAATACCTATTTTCATTTCATTTCATTTTGTAAGTTTTACAGTGTGTAGGGAACTGTTCTGGGCAGGTACACTGCTGTAGAAGTGTGTGTCCTGGGGTAAACATCTTATCACTGTTCTCATGGGACGGAGTCATCATTGAACACAGGACAACTGCACATAATGCCAATTGCCTACCCCTTAGACATTGTTGCCAATCTGACCATGACCTATGTGTACAAGTGTCTGACTCAGAAACATGTTGCATGTGAACTAAGGGTCTGTCACCATGTCATCCTTACAGATCAACTCCCATGAGAAGGCCAAGATGTGGAGGACCATCGCCCGGAAGGAGCGCGATGTGGGGTTGGACACTCGGCGCGTCCATAATTGCCGCAAGAGGTGGCAGGACCTTCGTGGCTGGACCAAGAAGATCGCTGAAGTCAGGCTGGGCCTGTCACTTCCAGGCAAGAGGGGCGGGCGCCGAACCGTAACCCCCCACATGCTCCGCGTCCTAGCGGTGGTCTTCCCTGACCTGGATGGGCAGTTGAAAGCCAAACAGCAGCAAGGAGGGGGTGAGTACATGCCTTGTTGCACAGCTTTCTTTAAGCATGCATGTTGTAGTATCTTAGCCTGCTGGGCCTTTTACAGGTCGGAAGTCAGTCAAACCCACTGTTAATTTTCAAATGATGCATATGTAGAAGGATCATTAGATGCACAGTTATGCCCCTTTCATCAGGGACATGTGAAGAAGTTATGTTCAGGGTAGTGACAATAGTGCAATGCTCATGTGATCAGCACAAATTACAAAAACATGTGCATGGGGATAACCTTCAGCACTAATGCGATAGCTCGACATGTGTCAGCACATTGACTAATATGTGAGCCTGTTTTCAGTGTGGTTTCAACAAATCTGTGAAGTATGTTGTCATTGGAGCACTCAAGTATGGAAAGTTCATGATATACATCCCGGCAGCATGTGTTGTCTATGTTGAGGCCTTTGTGAGTTTTGCTTGGTCAGTGTGCCAATGTTTGGTCCCAGCCGTGCTGCTCAGTGTAATCAAATGTATTCCATGGGATAATCACTGCTATGCTAACTCTGGTCTCATGTCACACTGGCCTTACACATGATGATGTGGAATATTCCATTCTCTCCATTCAAAAGAGTGAGTACATGTGTCTGACTCTGTAACAGTCACAACACATGCAATTTGGTGTCAAACACAGGTGGTCACTGGTGGAAACATGGCTGAAATTGTATGGTATGATGTTAGATACACATTCACAACAGTTGACATGTGTGTAAATGCTCTTGACTATTCATACTTGAGGGTTTTGTAAACTATATGTATGATTCATCACTGTCTGATTGAGAGATATCAAATGTGCATCATTTTGGAAAAAGTTAGCAAATTGAGATGGAAAATAAGAGCAATGTAAGCTGTAGAAAGTGTGCAATATGTCTAATTGAAGTGAGGGACAATGAGACTTGGGCCATATAAATGGGGACTTCAGCAGTCTAGACAGGATTGGTACACAGTGTTGACTGGACTCATGAAGAATATAGGTTTAATACTAATAGTCTGTACAGACAATGCACCCAGTCGTGCCAGTGGCATGGTGTTCCACCTGAAGCATTGTGAAGATGCAGTCATCAGACTTGGAAATGTGTTGACCATTTTTCACATCTTAAAATGGTGACCTGTTTACAATGTGCACAACATTCTGATTCATCTTCATGACACTGTGCATAGATGACACAAGACAGTGTGCCACGTGCCTCTCCCTCTAGCTATGCCTACTACCTTGGTGTCTCCACAATAATAGTCAGATGTGTGACCTGACAGTAGAGAACTTAAGTTACAGGACAAATTAGCACAATCACTGTTATCTGTGGGACATGACTCATGCAATGACTACGCAATATTGATGTTTGACAAGGAAGACATTTGACCTGTAACATTTGAGTCCATGGTTCACAATTTGATAACTAGGGATTGCAGAATGGATACCATGTCTCAATTCAATTGTGTGAATCCTATTCCCATTGTGAGTTCTAAACTCCCTTGCATGAGATGAGACAGGTATGTCAGGACACAAGACCTTCAGGAGCAAAAGACGATACATCACCTGCTACATAGTGAAATAGTTGACATTGTGGTTGTGTCATTTGATGTTGATACACCCAATGTTGTAGATTGCATCATGTGTGAGGGATCAATGGTTAACTTGCAGACTAACAAGTGCCATGTGTGTTAATGTAGCAAGAGGTAATAGCAGTAGTCAATATGATGTATTTGTTTGATCTGTGAAGATTTGTAATGTTACCTATGTGTCAAGTACATACGGATGACTTATGTGATTCTTTTTCATTCTTGTTCACAGCATCATCAGCGGCCAGCGGAGGAGGCAGGCCACGGATGTAGGGGGAGCAGTTTGTCAGTCTGGGTCCACTGATGAGTCAGAGGAGGAGGGACCCAGTGGCGCAGAGGTTGAGGGGAGCCTCACTGAGGGCAGCTCTGAGACAACATTAGCAGGCTCTGAAGCAGAGTACAGCTCCAGTGAAGACTCCCTTGTGGTGGTGGAGGAGACAGGGACTGGATCCTCAACATCAGAGTCCACCACCACCACTACCATCTCCACCCTCCCAGCTGCTCCCCATTCCACTGTCCGTGGCCACTCCCCTAGAAGGGGACCCGTCTCCTTTGCGCCAGGCACCTCACACCCTGCCCCGGTCACCCTTGCTGCCCTGAGTGTGGAGGCCATTGACATCCTGAGGCAGATCTCTGTTGGCAGACAGCAGTGCTGAATGTCCTCCAGGTGCATACCACTCATTTGACACAAATGGTATCATTCCTGGAGGGCATTCACTCGGACATGTCTGCCCTACACAGATCCAATCAGCCTCTGGCCTCCACACTGACAGCAGCAGTGTCCCAGTTCCAGAAGTCCCTCCCCCTCCTACCTCTTCCCTATCCACTCTCCCAACTGCCCTACCTGACCCAAGCACACGCAAACACACATGCACACACCTCAACAGCCACACGCAGCACACAAACGCACAGACACAAGGAGAAACCCACACACATGCACACTCAGGAGACATACAGCACACTAACCACCATGGACATACCAGCAGACGACACACATACATCCACAGACACTCCGCAGACCTCAGAACCCTCAGCCTCCGCACCCCCTACCCTTGCCTCTCCTGTTCCCCCCTCTGCCCAGACACTCTAACTCTGTGACCTTTGTCTCTTCCCTACTGACACCTCCAAACCCCCCCAAAGAAAAAGAGGCAATCCACCCCCCGGACCAGGCATCTAAACCTGCCACCCACCCCTCGCTGAGAAAACAATAAGCCCAAAACAACCCCTCCCCCAAATCCACCCGGTCTCCCAAGCCCAAACCCCTCCACCAGCCCAGCCCAGTACCTCAAGCACAAAAAAACCCTCCCAAAAAGTTTGAGTCCCTCCCTATCCTTGTCTACACCGTGGAGCATTACACCATCCCCAAAATGCTCAAACCAAGCCCATGCCCCCTCATTCAAGCCCTCACACTACAGCTGCCCCCCTCAGTCTGAGCCTACCACTTCAGTGGACCCAAAGCCCCCTGAAACTGACCCAACCACTGCAGTGGACTCACACACACCCCCTGATCCCATCCCTCCCAAAACCCAACCCAGTCCTCCCTAGTTTTGTCCCTTTGGTGCCTGGCATGCCCCCTAGATGCCCCTCCCAGGGAAGGTGACCCCTTGCAGGATTTGTGCATGCAAGAGTCGATGGGCAAGATGTGTGGGCCCATTAAGTCTATGGACATTTTTGGACTGGCCATTGGCCTTGTGTTATTTATCTGCTTATTCATGCAGAATAAAGCATGTTCACAGTTTTTTATATCTGATTTCTGTGTCCCCCAAATAGTTTTTTAGTTAACTGTAAACCATGTACAACTAGTAGTGTAGGTATACGATGATGTTAGTATGGCATGGATTACATATGGTCCATGGAGTATGTTCCCTTTGACAGTATGTTGTCAAGATTTTGGTGTCTTCATTTGCTGTGTGTCATCATCCACCTCAGTTTTGGCTATGAGTGTGACATGAAGTCACAAACCTTTACTCTTTTACATCACAATTGCACATAGCTCATGATGTCAACATAGTGCAAGTGCCTCAAAGTGCAACAGTTTAGGAGAAGCATGCTGCATATGTTTGTAATGTGCAGGAAGACCACTGTCTCATCAATACACCTGGATACAGATGGAGTTTGACTACATGGTAGTGACTTTGGACACACCCATGTACACAAAGTGATGTTACAATACTTGTATGTGACTTGATAGTGGTGGACCCATGTCTGTGTCTTCTTTTGATCTGGTAGACTAGTGGCAATGACAACCTTTCCACAGGTGGCATGCCACTGTGGGCAAATTCCTTTCATGGCTGTGTACTCATCTGATCCATTTCCTGAGCACATGGTGAGTGTAAGGTGAGCAGTATTCTCACAGTCTTCCGACCCTGTTGCCTCCAAGTACTCCACTTTCTGCTGAGATTCATGTTTGGCAAGGTGTGTGTGGTCTTAATAGTCCATTTTTTTCTAATTTATATGTCAGTCATGCCATCCTGCTTTTGTTTGGGGACATCACGTGTATGGTGTGCTTTGTCTGTCCAAGCTTGGAATTTCATATTTGCAACCACATACCAGTCGCTGTTGAGCATATGAATTGTGTGTATCTTGTCATTTGTGGATGACTGACAATGTGGTCCTTTGGAGCTATGCTTGATGCAGTTCCAGATCACACAGAGCTGAACTATGAGTGCTGTTATGTCTGTTGAATTGCCCAGTGCTACATGTGGTAAGCCAAGAGGACAGTGAGTCCACAGAAGTGTTGTGGGTCCGTCTGCAGTGCAGATGCTACAGGAGCCAGTTTCACATCCATGCTCTTAGTTACCACACAGGAAACGATGTGTATTTTTGAATGTGAGGCCTAGTTGCAGGTGTGTTATCCAAGGTTCATGTTGCATGTGCTGAGCTTGCTTAAACAAGGGAAAAGGTGAGAGAGACTAGTATGTCCAATTTTGAAATGGAGTGGAGATTCATACGTCATGGTGGCAGGACAAATTTAGTGATTGTCAGCGAGTGTAAGGTATGAGTTAAGTTCATAGGCAGTTATTGTGTAGGAGACGTGAGGTAGCCACATTGTCCCAATGTGAGTGGTTAAACATACGGGGGCGTGAATCAGAGTATGTGAGTGTCACAATGCGGAGATTGGTTAACACTAACCTGGCAAGCCGGATACAGCGGGAGTGATGGAAGATGCCAAGTTACCCTTTCCCCCTATATGGAACCACCTGCGAGTATGTATAAACCCACTCCGCAGATCACACCACAGTAGGGGAAGGGGAAAAAAGGGACAATCGAAACAATAAAGTTGCAGCAGCGAAAACACTCAATGGAGTGCTGATTTGGATTTGTAGACTTCACTCCTATGGTAGCCCTGTGTTCCCTGTATATGAGACACAACACAACACACATGAGTTTCCACACTAATCCTTCAATCTATATCAATGTTCAATATGTGATGTACTGCACTTACAGTTAATGCTGCTGTACTCATTCCAATATAAAAAGGCACAAAAGGTAAAAATAAAGAAAAGAAAGCAAGATATATCTTCACCACGTTTCCACAGAGGTAAAGTACACACTGTAGCACAGATACTGTTTTTAGATAGTCAGCAAGCAACCAAAGCAATGTACTTATCTGTGACCAGATAATCCTCTGGTAACGGTGATTGTTTCTTCAAGGTTCCAAGGGAAGCCTCTTCTTATACACACTATTCCAGCGTGTGTGGGCGAGCAACCAAAAAAGGGAATGAAACACAAACAAGAACTCCGAACCTCTCAACGGCTCTTGGAAAACGTGGGAGTCAATCTTGACTCGTAAATACCCTCCAGCGTCTGTAAGCAGCCTGAATTTGGCTTTTCAGGGGAAAAACTGCGGTGCACAGGGACATTGTCACCTGCCTCCGCCAGATTGCTAACATGTCCACACCTCCCTGTGTGCCTACAACATCCAGTGCATCAACATATGCACAAGCCACAGGGAGGGATGTGGACTCTGGCAGAGAGCCCCCAGCAATGCCGCTGCCTGCACCTGAGGGTCCACCCAGAAAACGTAAAAAGGGTAGTCCGAAGAAGAATCCTTGAGAGACAGATGGCTATGCATCACCCCCAGGAAGTGACAAACTGCTCCTGATATCCTCCATTGTGTGCCAAGCTTTCACTTTGTTGACTGTCATTGAACTGTTCCACATTGGCTGGAGGATCTAATTTGGACTTTGGACTCAAATAACTGTGGATTTACTTTTGAAGACTTCATCTACAAACACTACCAACTCCTCTCTGCACTTTCTTTTTTATTTTTTGTTGGGCGCTCCCCCATTGTGGGGATTGTTATCATTACATCATGCACTAAAATAAATCACTTTGCACAAAATACTTGCTCATGTCGTGACTTTGAATCTCAAATGTACAGATTGAAATGACGCACAAAATCACAAAGAAGAAAGTGCCAACAACATTGGATAAGAAATCACTCCAGAAATGTTAACTACTGGCTTGTGAGTAAATGTACCCAGTCAAAGCATGATAGATAGACACAACCACGTTATCACACAACCCATAGTGCATGGTACTGATTCAATTTAAGTCTACTGTCGACAAATATATCACCATTTGCAAGCAGAAACAGCAATCATTGTCAGCAAACCAGATCATCATGGAATATGTTTTGTTTCAGAATAATCTTTGGATGTGTGAAAACAGAAAAGGCACACCTCAATGTGGAGCACAGGTTTATTCTCCTGATATAACTTTGCGCCTTAACCCAAAGTCAAATCATATCACAAAGTAACAAAATGCTCACAAGTAAAAATAAATGACCATCAGTTCAGAAGGAAGTGTATGCCAGGGATTTCCACAACAGTTCAATGTTGGAGTATGTCACAGCATCATGGGTCCGGTGAGGTCACAACTCTGCAGTTGACATGGCAAAGGACCTTGGTAGGGAGATACATAGAACAGAGTCAGGAACACAGGACTAAGGTAGTTCAATTTTGCAAACTATGTCATCTGAAGCACAAGATTTACAGTGTGGAAACTAGCTAGGATTCACGGTAACTCTGTACATGTTAACATGCCCATTTAAAAAACCCATCGTACAAAAAACCTCAGGACAATTTTCAGACACTCACAAGCATACATACACATTGTCCACCAGCAACATAACAACAAACAATTGGGGTTTGTCACCTCCTCTCATTGCATACTTACACTCATGTGAGAAAGTTGTGGATAAGCTGATGTCTCAAATCCATGCCATCATCATCACCACCACTGTCATCATGTCCCAGTCCTGGATCATGCCTTGCTGGCGGCTGCTGGTCTCCGTCGTCCTGTATTAGAGATATTTCCTTCCGTATAGCCAGGTTGTGGAGCATGCAGCAAGCTGTAATGATTTTGTACACCTTCAATGGGGCATATTGGAGGGCTCTTCCCGTCCGATCCAGACAGTGGAATCTTGTCTTCAGGAGGCCATAAGTCCGCTCCACGACTCGACGGGTCCTACCATGGGCCTCATTAAACCGCACTTCTGCAGGGGTGACTGAGTTACGGAGTGGTGTCAGTAACCAAGGCTGGTTGGGGTACCCAGAGTCTCCTACATTTAACTCAAAAAAAAGATTCAGTTGACGGATTTCAGAGCACTATCTGACATACAATCAACACATTCCGCAACATACACATGCCACATCACCTACCAACAAGCCAGGCACGGTCAGGTTGCAGCTGAGACATCAAATGGGGGATGACGCTTTTCCTCATGATATATGCATCATGTGCCGATCCAGGGAAACGTGCACAGACGTGGGAGATGGACATGTCAGCCAAACATACCACCTGGACATTGATGGAGTGGTAATGTTTTCTGTTGTGATACACCACCTCATTTGCCTGTGGTGGGATCAATGCAATGTGGGTGCCATCAATAGAGCCAATGACATGGGGTATCCTTCCCAAGGCATAGAATTCACCCTTGATGTCTGACAACTCTCTAGGTGTCGGGAACTTTATGTACTGGTCCAGGTAACAGAGCAATGCCTCCAAAACATCACAAAGGACATGGCTGAACATGATTTGTGACATTCCACCAGATGTTGCCACTGTGCATTGAAAGGAACCTGTGGCAAAGAAATGTAATGCTGCCATAGCCTTCACTTTGGGTGTCAGTGCAGTTGGATACGTGCGACCAGGCTGCAGATGACGTGACATCTGCTCAGACACTATTCAATTATTGTCCTGGTGAATCGGTATTTCCTGATTATGTCACGTTCTTCCATGGTCTGTAGGTCTGGAAAGGGCCTGTAGACTGGAGGTCGTCTGCGATACCTACGTGTAGAGTGTAAACACAGTTGGTGTCAGGTCACAATGTACAAAGCAACATGCATTGAGACAAACAGAACATGAAATGTGAACACAACTGAAGCTACTGAACATTGGAAATACAAATTTCAATTGAAAAGGATGACCATAGATACATATCACAGCATCAGTACCCTTCCCAGACAGGTTACCAAGGTATGGTGACACAGCAATTAGAGTGGTGTAGTGTAAAAATCTCTAGTGTCTGTCATCATTAATGTGATCAAGCATCACATACTCCAAAATTCCCCACAAAATAAGTCCACATTTAGGTTTGTGAGAACAATTACATGGTTAAAGGTACGCATAATAGGATCATGTAATGCCAGAGATGTGTGACACCTGATACACACAGTGTCTCACAATGTTAATCATGCCCACCACTGTCACAGGGTGGACACTGTCATGTTGTCATGTCTACATTACACATACAATCTCATACACAAACCATGTACAATGTTGGAGTTGCAGATATATGTAACGACATCATCCACTGAAGTCTGGTACACAGATAGACTAGTAATTCACATTACAAACACAAGCTGATGTGGCTGAATAATGTCACTGTATACTCATCCAAAGGTAAAAGCTTTATCCATTACTTACACACCAAACATCTACAGTCTGAAATCACAAAAATTGCACAATGGGTCACACAGTCCCCAAATGCAGTGAATATGTCAAGAATGCACTTGTACATCCCCAAAAAGTCATTGGCACTGTGACCAAGCCTAGGCTGGTAAATGGATTACTTTTGCATCATGCTGGTATTAGCCTCTAAATCAGTGTGTCATGTGCCCCTCAAGGTTAGCTCCTCATGGGAGTGTGTCCTATTAATTTAAAGGTCCATTTAATTTAGAAAAAACTGCATCCACACATGTAATGCATATAAATACAACAATCACAGAAGTGTCTGCCCTGCTGACCGATCATTCAAAGGACGCTGTAGCTGCATCCAAACCGATTCGGGCAGAGCCATTGGCTGCAAGTTGATATGGTGACAGACGCGGGTGAGTATTCAAAGTACACGGTAGCCGCATCCGAACCAATTCGGACACAGCCATTGACTGCAAGTTGTTATGGTGACAGACGCGGGTGAGTATTCAAAGTACACGGTAGCCGCATCCGAACCGATTCGGACACAGCTATTGGCTGCAAGTTGTTATGGTGACAGACACGTGTTTCGATTCGTATCCTCATTGCGTGGAAACCGACTCAGTAGCCTCCCATCACCAATGTATCAAAGTCACTCGCGGTCCGATTATGAGTTTTTGAACATCTCGGTAGGCGTGTCGTCTGCAAGCAATGTTATGCATTGGACCGATTCTGAAAATGCGACCGACGCAAACCTATCACTTTGGCTGCATGGATTTAAGACCGCCTCTGCTGCTTAGATATAAGTCTGTCTGTTCCCTTGAGACTTCACTTGCCTGTACTACCAGCATCATTACTGCACCTCCCCATCTTTCTGCTGCTGATACCACATCCTCTGGGAGCTACTATGGCTCGTACAGTGTACAGTGTACTGGGCCCCAGCTTTCACTGAGGAGGAGAAACAGCCAGCTGTATGGCAAACCAGAGGAGCAGGTGAGTGGTGATTACACTGCATTTTCATTGGACATGTGCAATTACCATGCATTACTATCATTAGGAATCTCATTGGCAAGCATCTAAATTGTGTTTTTAACTGTGTTAACCAATGTTACTTTGTGAACAGTTTTAATATCGCCGCTTTTAAACTAGGAAACTGGTTGGAAGAGTCTTTGGGGGGGGGGCCACTCACGGTAAGCCGGTTGGCACGGAAGCCGGGTCTCGATCCTGCCAGAGGGTACTCTCGCCTTGGTCCGCTGCGGCTGGTGCCGTTTGCGCGGAGGGCGTTGCGACGTACCCTCGGCTTGTTTTACCTCACTTCCGGTTTCTCTATTTCCGGCAGCAGAGTTTGTGGTGCAGGGGGAGCGGTCTAGTGCTCCCAGCCCACATACTATTTAACCCACGATGAAGCGGACGCGCGCAGCAGGCGCGCCGCTGGTGCACCTAAGGCAAGCCCGTCTGCGCCCGTCAGCGTCCCGGAGACGGCTGGCGCAGGAGATGCTGTCAGTTTTTTCAGGAGAAATTTTCACTTTGGTAGGATCGAATTGATCAAAATTGGTAGAAGGGTGAGCTGTTGCTCATCAAATGGCATTAACCCTGCAGAGAAAACACTGGCATGTACTCGCTGTAAGTGGGCAACCACCCCACACAGGAGGGAGGGTGGCCATATTAAGGCGCTGCTTCTTAACACTCGGTCTATTAAAAAACATGAGTTAGAGCTATATGACCTTCTACTTGACACCAATCCTGATTTAATGTTTGTAACAGAGACTTGGTTCAATGAGGGCTCTAACCCCACGATTGCCAGGCTATCCCGCCAGGCTACTCGATCATAAGGAAGGACCGACCGTGGAGAGAGGCGGAATTGCAATTATTTTTATAAAAACTTTCTCATGCTCTATTTTACCGAATGAGGATATCGACGGTGCGGAAGTTCTTGGCTTCCTTTTCACCACATCCGCTCACCAGTCAATAGCAGTCGTCCTCATGTACAGACCTCCTGGCCCGCTGGAAAGTTCATTGAGTCACTTAGCCAAGCTATCGCTCCAGTAGCTACCAAATACAAGCACTGCTTGGTGTTAGGGGACTTTAATATCCATATGGATAATACAGCCGAGCCTGAGTCAATAAGGCTGCGGGAATCTCTGGAGATCCTTAATCTGTCTCCCTCCGTTAATCCTCCCACCCATGACAAGGGTCATATCTTAGACCAGATATTTTCTAATGCTAGAATAGAAACAGACACACCGCGCCCACTGGTATGGTCGGATCACTTTCTATTAGGTTTTAAAATCCCTAAGGTTCTACTCCACCCGCATTCCCGCGGGAAGCCCCGTCCATGTAACTTCAGACCATTTAGTCAGATTACGCCAGTTGCCATGAAGGCAGCTATGAGTCAGTACCCGATTCCGTTTAGCGATGATCCTGAGATAGATGCACGCAGTCTTGAGAGTTGGCTAGAGGGTGGTGCCTCAGAGCTGGCTTCCCTCACAACTCGTGTGGCTAAATCAAATCGCACTTCTGCTCCATGGTTTACTGAAGCCCTTAGGAAATGCAGAAGTGCATGCAAAAGATTGGAGAGAGTGTGGCGTAATAAGTTTCATCCCGAGGACAAAGCCATATATAAACAAGCTCTGAAAGCCCACTATAATAAAGTTTGCGAAGAAAAGAAAAGTTTCTTATCCTCCAAAATTGAGGTAGCAGCACACAAGAGTAAAGAGATCTTCAAAATTGTCAAGGACTTCTCTTCTCCTAGTGCGGCGGGTACTCCATTTACCCCCACGCTGGCCTGGGTCCAACATATTGCGAGTTACTTCCACGATAAAATCTGTACGATCCAAAAGTCTTTTGCTATTTCACCCACAGCCAATGAAGACGAGGAGAGGTTTTTAGGCCTGGCCGGCTCTGGGGTCGGACCCTTTCTTACCCAGTTCCCTCCTATCTCCCTGGAGAAATCCCTGGAGATAATGAACACCTTGAAGTCTGGTTCTCCTTCTGACCCCTGTCCAGTAAAAATATTGTCGGACATTGCTGAGATTATAAATCCAGCTGTTAATTTGGTCTTGAATTCTTCATTACATTAGGGGAAGGTACCCAGCAGCTGGAAAAAGGCCAAAATTATTCCCCTATTGAAGAAACCGTCAGCTGACCCATCAGTGGCCTCTAACTATAGACCTATATCTCTGCTGCCTTTTTTTGCCAAAGCTACTGAAAAGTACATTAACCAAGTACTGACTGAGTACATAGAAGCCAACCACATACTCCATGAGAGTCAGTCTGGTTTTAGATCCCATCATAGTACCGAAACTGCTCTATTGGAAGTCTCGGAAACCATCAGAACACAGCTAGCTTGATAAGGGGGAAGTGCTGTGCAGATATTACTAGACCTATCCGCGGCCTTTGATACCGTGCCCCATGACTGGCTCCTGCAGAGCCTACGGAACTGCGGGATTGGGGGCACGGTATTCAATTGGTTCGCTTCTTTTTTGAGCGATCGGCAGCAGGAAATCTTGTACCCCCTTACTCAGCCCCCATTCCGCACATGAAAGTGGGGGTTCCACAGGGATCTATATTAAGCCCGTCTCTTTTTAACATTTATATGGTCCCGCTCGCACTATTAGCTGAGTCGTACGGCGCAAAGATAGTATCCTACGCCGACGATACTCAACTGCTGTTTACGTGCGACAAAGGGACGGACTTTAGGGGCAACGAGATTAACATCTGTCTGACGGAGGTTTTTTCTTGGCTACGGCATAACCAATTAAAATGTAATCCTGAAAAGTCAGAGATTATCTTCTTTGGTTGCCCACCATGCGAATCATGGCACCAGTGGTGGCCTCGCAACATGTCCCCTCCCACTGCCCCAGTCAGTACGGTGAGGAATTTGGGGGTCAAGTTGGACGATACTCTAACAATGAAGGCCCAAATTCAAGCTGTCGCTGGCACCTGTTTCGACATGTTAAAAATCCTAAATAACTTCCTTCCCCTGCTACCGGTTGAGTACCGAAAGACCGTAGTACAGGCCTTAATCACATCCAGGTTGGATTACGTCAATGTTTTGTATCTGGGCCTACCTTAGTATTTACTGAACCGTCTGCAGGTGGTGCAGAATGCGGTGGCCAGAGCTATCCTCATGGTGAGACCCAGAACACGTATGACAACCCACCTGAAGGCCTTGCACTGGTTACCAGTACGGAAGAGGATACAGTTTAAGGCCCTGGTTCTGGCCTTCCGGGCCTTGCATGGCACATGAGCTGTATATCTCAGGAGAAGGGTCCAGCACTACGAGCCAAAACGTGCCTTGAGGTCCTCGGGACAGGCCCTAATACTTATTCCGAAATTTGCCCGTTCCCGGACTGGCGGTCGCTCCTTTCAAGTACAGGCTGCCCGCGCATGGAACCGTCTGCCTCTTCATCTTAGGCAGGCCCAGGACCTGCTCTCCTTCAGGAGACAGCTAAAAACCTGGCTGTTTCAGCAATAGTCCTCCGTGGGCAGATGGCCTCTTGGTTTTGGTTGCCTGTTATCTGGTAGTCCTTAGCGCCGGGACACTCCGTGGAGTAGCCGTGCGCTTTATAAATACCTATTTTCATTTCATTTCATTTTGTAAGTTTTACAGTGTGTAGGGAACTGTTCTGGGCAGGTACACTGCTGTAGAAGTGTGTGTACTGGGGTAAACATCTTATCACTGTTCTCATGGGACGGAGTCATCATTGAACACAGGACAACTGCACATAATGCCAATTGCCTACCCCTTAGACATTGTTGCCAATCTGACCATGACCTATGTGTACAAGTGTCTGACTCAGAAACATGTTGCATGTGAACTAAGGGTCTGTCACCATGTCATCCTTACAGATCAACTCCCATGAGAAGGCCAAGATGTGGAGGACCATCGCCCGGAAGGAGCGCGACGTGGGGTTGGACACTCGGCGCGTCCATAATTGCCGCAAGAGGTGGCAGGACCTTCGTGGCTGGACCAAGAAGATCGCTGAAGTCAAGCTGGGCCTGTCACTTCCAGGCAAGAGGGGCGGGCGCCGAACCGTAACCCCCCACATGCTCCGCGTCCTAGCGGTGGTCTTCCCTGACCTGGATGGGCAGTTGAAAGCCAAACAGCAGCAAGGAGGGGGTGAGTACATGCCTTGTTGCACAGCTTTCTTTAAGCATGCATGTTGTAGTATCTTAGCCTGCTGGGCCTTTTACAGGTCGGAAGTCAGTCAAACCCACTGTTAATTTTCAAATGATGCATATGTAGAAGGATCATTAGATGCATAGTTATGCCCCTTTCATCAGGGACATGTGAAGAAGTTATGTTCAGGGTAGTGACAATAGTGCAATGCTCATGTGATCAGCACAAATTACAAAAACATGTGCATGGGGATAACCTTCAGCACTAATGCGATAGCTCGACATGTGTCAGCACATTGACTAATATGTGAGCCTGTTTTCAGTGTGGTTTCAACAAATCTGTGAAGTATGTTGTCATTGGAGCACTCAAGTATGGAAAGTTCATGATATACATCCCGGCAGCATGTGTTGTCTATGTTGAGGCCTTTGTGAGTTTTGCTTGGTCAGTGTGCCAATGTTTGGTCCCAGCCGTGCTGCTCAGTGTAATCAAATGTATTCCATGGGATAATCACTGCTATGCTAACTCTGGTCTCATGTCACACTGGCCTTACACATGATGATGTGGAATATTCCATTCTCTCCATTCAAAAGAGTGAGTACATGTGTCTGACTCTGTAACAGTCACAACACATGCAATTTGGTGTCAAACACAGGTGGTCACTGGTGGAAACATGGCTGAAATTGTATGGTATGATGTTAGATACACATTCACAACAGTTGACATGTGTGTAAATGCTCTTGACTATTCATACTTGAGGGTTTTGTAAACTATATGTATGATTCATCACTGTCTGATTGAGAGATATCAAATGTGCATCATTTTGGAAAAAGTTAGCAAATTGAGATGGAAAATAAGAGCAATGTAAGCTGTAGAAAGTGTGCAATATGTCTAATTGAAGTGAGGGACAATGAGACTTGGGCCATATAAATGGGGACTTCAGCAGTCTAGACAGGATTGGTACACAGTGTTGACTGGACTCATGAAGAATATAGGTTCAATACTAATAGTCTGTACAGACAATGCACCCAGACGTGCCAGTGGCATGGTGTTCCACCTGAAGCATTGTGAAGATGCAGTCATCAGACTTGGAAATGTGTTGACCATTTTTCACATCTTAAAATGGTGACCTGTTTACAATGTGCACAACATTCTGATTCATCTTCATGACACTGTGCATAGATGACACAAGACAGTGTGCCACGTGCCTCACCCTCTAGCTATGCCTACTACCTTGGTGTCTCCACAATAATAGTCAGATGTGTGACCTGACAGTAGAGAACTTAAGTTACAGGACAAATGAGCACAATCACTGTTATCTGTGGGACATGACTCATGCAATGACTACGCAATATTGATGTTTGACAAGGAAGACATTTGACCTGTAACATTTGAGTCCATGGTTCACAATTTGATAACTAGGGATTGCAGAATGGATACCATGTCTCAATTCAATTGTGTGAATCCTATTCCCATTGTGAGTTCTAAACTCCCTTGCATGAGATGAGACAGGTATGTCAGGACACAAGACCTTCAGGAGCAAAAGACGATACATCACCTGCTACATAGTGAAATAGTTGACATTGTGGTTGTGTCATTTGATGTTGATACACCCAATGTTGTAGATTGCATCATGTGTGAGGGATCAATGGTTAACTTGCAGACTAACAAGTGCCATGTGTGTTAATGTAGCAAGAGGTAATAGCAGTAGTCAATATGATGTATTTGTTTGATCTGTGAAGATTTGTAATGTTACCTATGTGTCAAGTACATACGGATGACTTATGTGATTCTTTTTCATTCTTGTTCACAGCATCATCAGCGGCCAGCGGAGGAGGCAGGCCACGGATGTAGGGGGAGCAGTTTGTCAGTCTGGGTCCACTGATGAGTCAGAGGAGGATGGACCCAGTGGCGCAGAGGGTGAGGGGAGCCTCACTGAGGGCAGCTCTGAGACAACATTAGCAGGCTCTGAAGCAGAGTACAGCTCCAGTGAAGACTCCCTTGTGGTGGTGGAGGAGACAGGGACTGGATCCTCAACATCAGAGTCCACCACCACCACTACCATCTCCACCCTCCCAGCTGCTCCCCATTCCACTGTCCGTGGCCACTCCCCTAGAAGGGGACCCATCTCCTTTGCGCCAGGCACCTCACACCCTGCCCCGGTCTCCCTTGCTGCCCTGAGTGTGGAGGCCATTGACATCCTGAGGCAGATCTCTGTTGGCAGACAGCAGTGCTGAATGTCCTCCAGGTGCATACCACTCATTTGACACAAATGGTATCATTCCTGGAGGGCATTCACTCGGACATTTCTGCCCTACACAGATCCAATCAGCCTCTGGCCTCCACACTGACAGCAGCAGTGTCCCAGTTCCAGAAGTCCCTCCCCCTCCTACCTCTTCCCTATCCACTCTCCCAACTGCCCTACCTGACCCAAGCACACGCAAACACACATGCACACACCTCAACAGCCACACGCAGCACACAAACGCACAGACACAAGGAGAAACCCACACACATGCACACTCAGGAGACATACAGCACACTAACCACCATGGACATACCAGCAGACGACACACATACATCCACAGACACTCCGCAGACCTCAGAACCCTCAGCCTCCACACCCCCTACCCTTGCCTCTCCTGTTCCCCCCTCTGCCCAGACACTCTAACTCTGTGACCTTTGTCTCTTCCCTACTGACACCTCCAAACCCCCCCAAAGAAGAAGAGGCAATCCACCCCCCGGACCAGGCATCTAAACCTGCCACCCATCCCTCGCTGAGAAAACAATAAGCCCAAAACAACCCCTCCCCCAAATCCACCCGGTCTCCCAAGCCCAAACACCCTCCACCAGGCCAGCCCAGTACCTCAAGCACAATAAAAACCCTCCCAAAAAGTTTGTGGCCCTCCCTATCCTTGTCTACACCGTGGAGCATTACACCATCCCCAAAATGCTCAAACCAAGCCCATGCCCCCTCATTCAAGCCCTCACACTACAGCTGCCCCCCTCAGTCTGAGCCTACCACTTCAGTGGACCCAAAGCCCCTGAAACTGACCCAACCACTGCAGTGGACTCACACACACCTCCTGATCCCATCCCTCCCAAAACCCAACCCAGTCCTCCCTAGTTTTGTCCCTTTGGTGCCTGGCATGCCCCCTAGATGCCCCTCCCAGGGAAGGTGACCCCTTGCAGGATTTGTGCATGCAAGAGTCGATGGGCAAGATGTGTGGGCCCATTAAGTCTATGGACATTTTTGGACTGGCCATTGGCCTTGTGTTATTTATCTGCTTATTCATGCAGAATAAAGCATGTTCACAGTTTTTTATATCTGATTTCTGTGTCCCCCAAATAGTTTTTTAGTTAACTGTAAATCATGTACAACTAGTAGTGTAGGTATACGATGATGTTAGTATGGCATGGATTACATATGGTCCATGGAGTATGTTCCCTTTGACAGTATGTTGTCAATATTTTGGTGTCTTCATTTGCTGTGTGTCATCATCCACCTCAGTTTTGGCTATGAGTGTGACATGAAGTCACAAACCTTTACTCTTTTACATCACAATTGCACATAGCTCATGATGTCAACATAGTGCAAGTGCCTCAAAGTGCAACAGTTTAGGAGAAGTATGCTGCATATGTTTGTAATGTGCAGGAAGACCACTGTCTCATCAATACACCTGGATACAGATGGAGTTTGACTACATGGTAGTGACTTTGGACACACCCATGTAAATAAAGTGATGTTACAATACTTGTATGTGACTTGATAGTGGTGGACCCATGTCTGTGTCTTCTTTTGATCTGTAGACAAGTGGCAATGACAACCTTTCCACAGGTGGCATGCCACTGTGGGCAAATTCCTTTCATGGCTGTGTACTCATCTGATCCATTTCCTGAGCACATGGTGAGTGTAAGGTGAGAGGTATTCTCACAGTCTTCCGACCCTGTTGCCTCCAAGTACTCCACTTTCTGCTGAGATTCATGTTTGGCAAGGTGTGTGTGGTCTTAATAGTCCATTTTTTTCTAATTTATATGTCAGTCATGCCATCCTGCTTTTGTTTGGGGACATCATGTGTATGGTGTGCTTTGTCTGTCCAAGCTTGGAATTTCATATTTGCAACCACATACCAGTCGCTGTTGAGCATATGAATTGTGTGTATCTTGTCATTTGTGGATGACTGACAATGTGGTCCTTTGGAGCTATGCTTGATGCAGTTCCAGATCACACAGAGCTGAACTATGAGTGCTGTTATGTCTGTTGAATTGCCCAGTGCTACATGTGGTAAGCCAAGAGGACAGTGAGTCCACAGAAGTGTTGTGGGTCCGTCTGCAGTGCAGATGCTACAGGAGCCAGTTTCACATCCATGCTCTTAGTTACCACACAGGAAACGATGTGTATTTTTGAATGTGAGGCCTAGTTGCAGGTGTGTTATCCAAGGTTCATGTTGCATGTGCTGAGCTTGCTTAAACAAGGGAAAAGGTGAGAGAGACTAGTATGTCCAATTTTGAAATGGAGTGGAGATTCATACGTCATGGTGGCAGGACAAATTTAGTGATTGTCAGCGAGTGTAAGGTATGAGTTAAGTTCATAGGCAGTTATTGTGTAGGAGACGTGAGGTAGCCACATTGTCCCAATGTGAGTGGTTAAACATACGGGGGAGTGAATCAGAGTATGTGAGTGTCACAATTCGGAGATTGGTTAACACTAACCTGGCAAGCCGGATACAGCGGGAGTGATGGAAGATGCCAAGTTACCCTTTCCCCCTATATGGAACCACCTGCGAGTATGTATAAACACACTCCGCAGATCACACCACAGTAGGGGAAGGGGAAAAAAGGGACAAACGAAACAGTAAAGTTGCAGCAGCGAAAACACTCAATGGAGCGCTGATTTGGATTTGTAGACTTCACTCCTATGGTAGCCCCGTGTTCCCTGTATATGAGACACAACACAACACACATGAGTTTCCACACTAATCCTTCAATCTATATCAATGTTCAATATGTGATGTACTGCACTTACAGTTAATGCTGCTGTACTCATTCCAATATAAAAAGGCACAAAAGGTAAAAATAAAGAAAAGAAAGCAAGATATATCTTCACCACGTTTCCACAGAGGTAAAGTACACACTGTAGCACAGATACTGTTTTTAGATAGTCAGCAAGCAACCAAAGCAATGTACTTATCTGTGACCAGATAATCCTCTGGTAACGGTGATTGTTTCTTCAAGGTTCCAAGGGAAGCCTCTTCTTATACACACTATTCCAGCGTGTGTGGGCGAGCAACCAAAAAAGGGAATGAAACACAAACAAGAACTCCGAACCTCTCAACGGCTCTTGGAAAACGTGGGGTCAATCTTGACTCGTAAATACCCTCCAGCGTCTGTAAGCAGCCTGAATTTGGCTTTTCAGGGGAAAAACTGCGGTGCACAGGGACATTGTCACCTACCTCCGCCAGATTGCTAACATGTCCACACCTCCCTGTGTGCCTACAACATCCAGTGCATCAACATATGCACAAGCCACAGGGAGAGATGTGGACTCTGGCGGAGAGCCCCCAGCAATGCCGCTGCCTGCACCTGAGGGTCCACCCAGAAAACGTAAAAGGGTAGTCCGAAGAAGAATCCTTGAGAGACAGATGGCTATGCATCACCCCCAGGAAGTGACAAACTGCTCCTGATATCCTCCATTGTGTGCCAAGCTTTCACTTTGTTGACTGTCATTGAACTGTTCCACATTGGCTGGAGGATCTAATTTGGACTTTGGACTCAAATAACTGTGGATTTACTTTTGAAGACTTCATCTACAAACACTACCAACTCCTCTCTGCACTTTCTTTTTTATTTTTTGTTGGGCGCTCCCCCATTGTGGGGATTGTTATCATTACATCATGCACTAAAATAAATCACTTTGCACAAAATACTTGCTCATGTCGTGACTTTGAATCTCAAATGTACAGATTGAAATGACGCACAAAATCACAAAGAAGAAAGTGCCAACAACATTGGATAAGAAATCACTCCAGAAATGTTAACTACTGGCTTGTGAGTAAATGTACCCAGTCAAAGCATGATAGATAGACACAACCACGTTATCACACAACCCATAGTGCATGGTACTGATTCAATTTAAGTCTACTGTCGACAAATATATCACCATTTGCAAGCAGAAACAGCAATCATTGTCAGCAAACCAGATCATCATGGAATATGTTTTGTTTCAGAATAATCTTTGGATGTGTGAAAACAGAAAAGGCACACCTCAATGTGGAGCACAGGTTTATTCTCCTGATATAACTTTGCGCCTTAACCCAAAGTCAAATCATATCACAAAGTAGCAAAATGCTCACAAGTAAAAATAAATGACCATCAGTTCAGAAGGAAGTGTATGCCAGGGATTTCCACAACAGTTCAATGTTGGAGTATGTCACAGCATCATGGGTCCGGTGAGGTCACAACTCTGCAGTTGACATGGCAAAGGACCTTGGTAGGGAGATACATAGAACAGAGTCAGGAACACAGGACTAAGGTAGTTCAATTTTGCAAACTATGTTATCTGAAGCACAAGATTTACAGTGTGGAAACTAGCTAGGATTCACGGTAACTCTGTACATGTTAACATGCCCATTTAAAAAACCCATCGTACAAAAAACCTCAGGACAATTTTCAGACACTCACAAGCATACATACACATTGTCCACCAGCAACATAACAACAAACAATTGGGGTTTGTCACCTCCTCTCATTGCATACTTACACTCATGTGAGAAAGTTGTGGATAAGCTGATGTCTCAAATCCATGCCATCATCATCACCACCACTGTCATCATGTCCCAGTCCTGGATCATGCCTTGCTGGCGGCTGCTGGTCTCTGTCGTCCTGTATTAGAGATATTTCCTTCCGTATAGCCAGGTTGTGGAGCATGCAGCAAGCTGTAATGATTTTGTACACCTTCAATGGGGCATATTGGAGGGCTCTTCCCGTCCGATCCAGACAGTGGAATCTTGTCTTCAGGAGGCCATAAGTCCGCTCCACGACTCGACGGGTCCTACCATGGGCCTCATTAAACCGCACTTCTGCAGGGGTGACTGAGTTACGGAGTGGTGTCAGTAACCAAGGCTGGTTGGGGTACCCAGAGTCTCCTACATTTAACTCAAAAAAAAGATTCAGTTGACGGATTTCAGAGCACTATCTGACATACAATCAACACATTCCGCAACATACACATGCCACATCACCTACCAACAAGCCAGGCACGGTCAGGTTGCAGCTGAGACATCAAATGGGGGATGACGCTTTTCCTCATGATATATGCATCATGTGCCGATCCAGGGAAACGTGCACAGACGTGGGAGATGGACATGTCAGCCAAACATACCACCTGGACATTGATGGAGTGGTAATGTTTTCTGTTGTGATACACCACCTCATTTGCCTGTGGTGGGATCAATGCAATGTGGGTGCCATCAATAGAGCCAATGACATGGGGTATCCTTCCCAAGGCATAGAATTCACCCTTGATGTCTGACAACTCTCTAGGTGTCGGGAACTTTATGTACTGGTCCAGGTAACAGAGCAATGCCTCCAAAACATCACAAAGGACATGGCTGAACATGATTTGTGACATTCCACCAGATGTTGCCACTGTGCATTGAAAGGAACCTGTGGCAAAGAAATGTAATGCTGCCATAGCCTTCACTTTGGGTGTCAGTGCAGTTGGATACGTGCGACCAGGCTGCAGATGACGTGACATCTGCTCAGACACTATTCAATTATTGTCCTGGTGAATCGGTATTTCCTGATTATGTCACGTTCTTCCATGGTCTGTAGGTCTGGAAAGGGCCTGTAGACTGGAGGTCGTCTGCGATACCTACGTGTAGAGTGTAAACACAGTTGGTGTCAGGTCACAATGTACAAAGCAACATGCATTGAGACAAACAGAACATGAAATGTGAACACAACTGAAGCTACTGAACATTGGAAATACAAATTTCAATTGAAAAGGATGACCATAGATACATATCACAGCATCAGTACCCTTCCCAGACAGGTTACCAAGGTATGGTGACACAGCAATTAGAGTGGTGTAGTGTAAAAATCTCTAGTGTCTGTCATCATTAATGTGATCAAGCATCACATACTCCAAAATTCCCCACAAAATAAGTCCACATTTAGGTTTGTGAGAACAATTACATGGTTAAAGGTACGCATAATAGGATCATGTAATGCCAGAGATGTGTGACACCTGATACACACAGTGTCTCACAATGTTAATCATGCCCACCACTGTCACAGGGTGGACCCTGTCATGTTGTCATGTCTACATTACACATACAATCTCATACACAAACCATGTACAATGTTGGAGTTGCAGATATATGTAACGACATCATCCACTGAAGTCTGGTACACAGATAGACTAGTAATTCACATTACAAACACAAGCTGATGTGGCTGAATAATGTCACTGTATACTCATCCAAAGGTAAAAGCTTTATCCATTACTTACACACCAAACATCTACAGTCTGAAATCACAAAAATTGCACAATGGGTCACACAGTCCCCAAATGCAGTGAATATGTCAAGAATGCACTTGTACATCCCCAAAAAGTCATTGGCACTGTGACCAAGCCTAGGCTGGTAAATGGATTACTTTTGCATCATGCTGGTATTAGCCTCTAAATCAGTGTGTCATGTGCCCCTCAAGGTTAGCTCCTCATGGGAGTGTGTCCTATTAATTTAAAGGTCCATTTAATTTAGAAAAAACTGCATCCACACATGTAATGCATATAAATACAACAATCACAGAAGTGTCTGCCCTGCTGACCGATCATTCAAAGGACGCTGTAGCTGCATCCAAACCGATTCGGGCAGAGCCATTGGCTGCAAGTTGATATGGTGACAGACGCGGGTGAGTATTCAAAGTACACGGTAGCCGCATCCGAACCAATTCGGACACAGCCATTGACTGCAAGTTGTTATGGTGACAGACGCGGGTGAGTATTCAAAGTACACGGTAGCCGCATCCGAACCGATTCGGACACAGCTATTGGCTGCAAGTTGTTATGGTGACAGACACGTGTTTCGATTCGTATCCTCATTGCGTGGAAACCGACTCAGTAGCCTCCCATCACCAATGTATCAAAGTCACTCGCGGTCCGATTATGAGTTTTTGAACATCTCGGTAGGCGTGTCGTCTGCAAGCAATGTTATGCATTGGACCGATTCTGAAAATGCGACCGACGCAAACCTATCACTTTGGCTGCATGGATTTAAGACCGCCTCTGCTGCTTAGATATAAGTCTGTCTGTTCCCTTGAGACTTCACTTGCCTGTACTACCAGCATCATTACTGCACCTCCCCATCTTTCTGCTGCTGATACCACATCCTCTGGGAGCTACTATGGCTCGTACAGTGTACAGTGTACTGGGCCCCAGCTTTCACTGAGGAGGAGAAACAGCCAGCTGTATGGCAAACCAGAGGAGCAGGTGAGTGGTGATTACACTGCATTTTCATTGGACATGTGCAATTACCATGCATTACTATCATTAGGAATCTCATTGGCAAGCATCTAAATTGTGTTTTTAACTGTGTTAACCAATGTTACTTTGTGAACAGTTTTAATATCGCCGCTTTTAAACTAGGAAACTGGTTGGAAGAGTCTTTGGGAGGGGGGGCCACTCACGGTAAGCCGGTTGGCACGGAAGCCGGGTCTCGATCCTGCCAGAGGGTACTCTCGCCTTGGTGCGCTGCGGCTGGTGCCGTTTGCGCGGAGGGCGTTGCGACGTACCCTCGGCTTGTTTTACCTCACTTCCGGTTTCTCTATTTCCTGCAGCAGAGTTTGTGGTGCAGGGGGAGCGGTCTAGTACTCCCAGCACACATACTATTTAACCCACGATGAAGCGGACGCGCGCAGCAGGCGCAATGCTGGTGCGCCTAAGGCAAGCCCGTCTGCGCCCGTCAGCGTCCCGGAGACGGCTGGCGCAGGAGATGCTGTCAGTTTTTCCAGGAGAAATTTTCACTTTGGTAGGATAGAATTTATCAAAATTGGTAGAAGGGTGAGCTGTTGCTCATCAAATGGCATTAACCCTGCAGAGAAAACACTGGCATGTACTCGCTGTAAGTGGGCAACCACCCCACACAGGAGGGTGGGTGGCCATATTAAGGCGCTGCTTCTTAACACTCGGTCTATTAAAAAACATGAGTTAGAGCTATATGACCTTCTACTTGACACCAATCCTGATTTAATGTTTGTAACAGAGACTTGGTTCAATGAGGGCTCTAACCCCACGATTGCCAGGCTATCCCGCCAGGCTACTCGATCATAAGGAAGGACCGACTGAGGAGGCGGAATTGCAATTATTTTTATAAAAACTTTCTCATGCTCTATTTTACCGAATGAGGATATCGACGGTGCGGAAGTTCTTGGCTTCCTTTTCACCACATCCGCTCACCAGTCAATAGCAGTCGTCCTCATGTACAGACCTCCTGGCCCGCTGGAAAGTTCATTGAGTCACTTAGCCAAGCTATCGCTCCAGTAGCTACCAAATACAAGCACTGCTTGGTGTTAGGGGACTTTAATATCCATATGGATAATACAGCCGAGCCTGAGTCAATAAGGCTGCGGGAATCTCTGGAGATCCTTAATCTGTCTCCCTCCGTTAATCCTCCCACCCATGACAAGGGTCATATCTTAGACCAGATATTTTCTAATGCTAGAATAGAAACAGACACACCGCGCCCACTGGTATGGTCGGATCACTTTCTATTAGGTTTTAAAATCCCTAAAGTTCTACTCCACCCGCATTCCCGCGGGAAGCCCCGTCCATGTAACTTCAGACCATTTAGTCAGATTACGCCAGTTGCCATGAAGGCAGCTATGAGTCAGTACCCGATTCCGTTTAGCGATGATCTTGAGATAGATGCACGCAGTCTTGAGAGTTGGCTAGAGGGTGGTGCCTCAGAGCTGGCTTCCCTCACAACTCGTGTGGCTAAATCAAATCGCACTTCTGCTCCATGGTTTACTGAAGCCCTTAGGAAATGCAGAAGTGCATGCAAAAGATTGGAGAGAGTGTGGCGTAATAAGTTTCATCCCGAGGACAAAGCCATATATAAACAAGCTCTGAAAGCCCACTATAATAAAGTTTGCGAAGAAAAGAAAAGTTTCTTATCCTCCAAAATTGAGGTAGCAGCACACAAGAGTAAAGAGATCTTCAAAATTGTCAAGGACTTCTCTTCTCCTAGTGCGGCGGGTACTCCATTTACCCCACGCTGGCCTGGGTCCAACATATTGCGAGTTACTTCCACGATAAAATCTGTACGATCCAAAAGTCTTTTGCTATTTCACCCACAGCCAATGAAGACGAGGAGAGGTTTTTAGGACTGGCCGGCTCTGGGGTCGGACCCTTTCTTACCCAGTTCCCTCCTATCTCCCTGGAGAAATCCCTGGAGATAATGAACACCTTGAAGTCTGGTTCTCCTTCTGACCCCTGTCCAGTAAAAATATTGTCGGACATTGCTGAGATTATAAATCCAGCTGTTAATTTAGTCTTGAATTCTTCATTACATTAGGGGAAGGTACCCAGCAGCTGGAAAAAGGCCAACATTATTCCCCTATTGAAGAAACCGTCAGCTGACCCATCAGTGGCCTCTAACTATAGACCTATATCTCTGCTGCCTTTTTTTGCCAAAGCTACTGAAAAGTACATTAACCAAGTACTGACTGAGTACATAGAAGCCAACCACATACTCCATGAGAGTCAGTCTGGTTTTAGATCCCATCATAGTACCGAAACTGCTCTATTGGAAGTCTCGGAAACCATCAGAACACAGCTAGCTTGATAAGGGGGAAGTGCTGTGCAGATATTACTAGACCTATCCGCGGCCTTTGATACCGTGCCCCATGACTGGCTCCTGCAGAGCCTACGGAACTGCGGGATTGGGGGCACGGTATTCAATTGGTTCGCTTCTTTTTTGAGCGATCGGCAGCAGGAAATCTTGTACCCCCCTTACTCAGCCCCCATTCCGCACATGAAAGTGGGGGTTCCACAGGGATCTATATTAAGCCCGTCTCTTTTTAACATTTATATGATCCCGCTCGCACTATTAGCTGAGTCGTACGGCGCAAAGATAGTATCCTACGCCGACGATACTCAACTGCTGTTTACGTGCGACAAAGGGACGGACTTTAGGGGCAACGAGATTAACATCTGTCTGACGGAGGTTTTTTCTTGGCTACGGCATAACCAATTAAAATGTAATCCTGAAAAGTCAGAGATTATCTTCTTTGGTTGCCCACCATGCGAATCATGGCACCAGTGGTGGCCTCGCAACATGTCCCCTCCCACTGCCCCAGTCAGTACGGTGAGGAATTTGGGGGTCAAGTTGGACGATACTCTAACAATGAAGGCCCAAATTCAAGCTGTCGCTGGCACCTGTTTCGACATGTTAAAAATCCTAAATAACTTCCTTCTCCTGCTACCGGTTGAGTACCGAAAGACCTTAGTACAGGCCTTAATCACATCCAGGTTGGATTACGTCAATGTTTTGTATCTGGGCCTACCTTAGTATTTACTGAACCGTCTGCAGGTGGTGCAGAATGCGGTGGCCAGAGCTATCCTCATGGTGAGACCCAGAACACGTATGACAACCCACCTGAAGGCCTTGCACTGGTTACCAGTACGAAAGAGGATACAGTTTAAGGCCCTGGTTCTGGCCTTCCGGGCCTTGCATGGCACATGAGCTGTATATCTCAGGAGAAGGGTCCAGCACTATGAGCCAAAATGTGCCTTGAGGTCCTCGGGACAGGCCCTAATACTTATTCCGAAATTTGCCCGTTCCCGGACTGGCGGTCGCTCCTTTCAAGTACAGGCTGCCCGCGCATGGAACCGTCTGCCTCTTCATCTTAGGCAGGCCCAGGACCTGCTCTCCTTCAGGAGACAGCTAAAAACCTGGCTGTTTCAGCAATAGTCCTCCGTGGGCAGATGGCCTCTTGGTTTTGGTTGCCTGTTATCTGGTAGTCCTTAGCGCCGGGACACTCCGTGGAGTAGCCGTGCGCTTTATAAATACCTATTTTCATTTCATTTCATTTTGTAAGTTTTACAGTGTGTAGGGAACTGTTCTGGGCAGGTACACTGCTGTAGAAGTGTGTGTACTGGGGTAAACATCTTATCACTGTTCTCATGGGACGGAGTCATCATTGAACACAGGACAACTGCACATAATGCCAATTGCCTACCCCTTAGACATTGTTGCCAATCTGACCATGACCTATGTGTACAAGTGTCTGACTCAGAAACATGTTGCATGTGAACTAAGGGTCTGTCACCATGTCATCCTTACAGATCAACTCCCATGAGAAGGCCAAGATGTGGAGGACCATCGCCCGGAAGGAGCGCGACGTGGGGTTGGACACTCGGCGCGTCCATAATTGCCGCAAGAGGTGGCAGGACCTTCGTGGCTGGACCAAGAAGATCGCTGAAGTCAAGCTGGGCCTGTCACTTCCAGGCAAGAGGGGCGGGCGCCGAACCGTAACCCCCACATGCTCCGCGTCCTAGCGGTGGTCTTCCCTGACCTGGATGGGCAGTTGAAAGCCAAACAGCAGCAAGGAGGGGTGAGTACATGCCTTGTTGCACAGCTTTCTTTAAGCATGCATGTTGTAGTATCTTAGCCTGCTGGGCCTTTTACAGGTCGGAAGTCAGTCAAACCCACTGTTAATTTTCAAATGATGCATATGTAGAAGGATCATTAGATGCATAGTTATGCCCCTTTCATCAGGGACATGTGAAGAAGTTATGTTCAGGGTAGTGACAATAGTGCAATGCTCATGTGATCAGCACAAATTACAAAAACATGTGCATGGGGATAACCTTCAGCACTAATGCGATAGCTCGACATGTGTCAGCACATTGACTAATATGTGAGCCTGTTTTCAGTGTGGTTTCAACAAATCTGTGAAGTATGTTGTCATTGGAGCACTCAAGTATGGAAAGTTCATGATATACATCCCGGCAGCATGTGTTGTCTATGTTGAGGCCTTTGTGAGTTTTGCTTGGTCAGTGTGCCAATGTTTGGTCCCAGCCGTGCTACTCAGTGTAATCAAATGTATTCCATGGGATAATCACTGCTATGCTAACTCTGGTCTCATGTCACACTGGCCTTACACATGATGATGTGGAATATTCCATTCTCTCCATTCAAAAGAGTGAGTACATGTGTCTGACTCTGTAACAGTCACAACACATGCAATTTGGTGTCAAACACAGGTGGTCACTGGTGGAAACATGGCTGAAATTGTATGGTATGATGTTAGATACACATTCACAACAGTTGACATGTGTGTAAATGCTCTTGACTATTCATACTTGAGGGTTTTGTAAACTATATGTATGATTCATCACTGTCTGATTGAGAGATATCAAATGTGCATCATTTTGGAAAAAGTTAGCAAATTGAGATGGAAAATAAGAGCAATGTAAGCTGTAGAAAGTGTGCAATATGTCTAATTGAAGTGAGGGACAATCAGACTTGGGCCATATAAATGGGGACTTCAGCAGTCTAGACAGGATTGGTACACAGTGTTGACTGGACTCATGAAGAATATAGGTTCAATACTAATAGTCTGTACAGACAATGCACCCAGACGTGCCAGTGGCATGGTGTTCCACCTGAAGCATTGTGAAGATGCAGTCATCAGACTTGGAAATGTGTTGACCATTTTTCACATCTTAAAATGGTGACCTGTTTACAATGTGCACAACATTCTGATTCATCTTCATGACACTGTGCATAGATGACACAAGACAGTGTGCCACGTGCCTCACCCTCTAGCTATGCCTACTACCTTGGTGTCTCCACAATAATAGTCAGATGTGTGACCTGACAGTAGAGAACTTAAGTTACAGGACAAATGAGCACAATCACTGTTATCTGTGGGACATGACTCATGCAATGACTACGCAATATTGATGTTTGACAAGGAAGACATTTGACCTGTAACATTTGAGTCCATGGTTCACAATTTGATAACTAGGGATTGCAGAATGGATACCATGTCTCAATTCAATTGTGTGAATCCTATTCCCATTGTGAGTTCTAAACTCCCTTGCATGAGATGAGACAGGTATGTCAGGACACAAGACCTTCAGGAGCAAAAGACGATACATCACCTGCTACATAGTGAAATAGTTGACATTGTGGTTGTGTCATTTGATGTTGATACACCCAATGTTGTAGATTGCATCATGTGTGAGGGATCAATGGTTAACTTGCAGACTAACAAGTGCCATGTGTGTTAATGTAGCAAGAGGTAATAGCAGTAGTCAATATGATGTATTTGTTTGATCTGTGAAGATTTGTAATGTTACCTATGTGTCAAGTACATACGGATGACTTATGTGATTCTTTTTCATTCTTGTTCACAGCATCATCAGCGGCCAGCGGAGGAGGCAGGCCACGGATGTAGGGGGAGCAGTTTGTCAGTCTGGGTCCACTGATGAGTCAGAGGAGGAGGGACCCAGTGGCGCAGAGGGTGAGGGGAGCCTCACTGAGGGCAGCTCTGAGACAACATTAGCAGGCTCTGAAGCAGAGTACAGCTCCAGTGAAGACTCCCTTGTGGTGGTGGAGGAGACAGGGACTGGATCCTCAACATCAGAGTCCACCACCACTACTACCATCTCCACCCTCCCAGCTGCTCCCCATTCCACTGCCGTGGCCACTCCCCTAGAAGGGGACCCGTCTCCTTTGCGCCAGGCACCTCACACCCTGCCCCGGTCTCCCTTGCTGCCCTGAGTGTGGAGGCCATTGACATCCTGAGGCAGATCTCTGTTGGCAGACAGCAGTGCTGAATGTCCTCCAGGTGCATACCACTCATTTGACACAAATGGTATCATTCCTGGAGGGCATTCACTCGGACATCTCTGCCCTACACAGATCCAATCAGCCTCTGGCCTCCACACTGACAGCAGCTGTGTCCCAGTTCCAGAAGTCCCTCCCACTCCTACCTCTTCCCTATCCACTCTCCCAACTGCCCTACCTGACCCAAGCACATGCAAACACGCATGCACACACCTCAACAGCCACACGTAGCACACAAACGCACAGACACAAGGAGAAACCCACACACATGCACACTCAGGAGACATACAGCACACTAACCACCATGGACATACCAGCAGACGACACACATACATCCACAGACACTCTGCAGACCTCAGAACCCTCAGCCTCCACACCACCTACCCTTGCCTCTCCTGTTCCCCCCTCTGCCCAGACACTCTAACTCTGTGACCTTTGTCTCTTCCCTACTGACATCTCCAAACCCCCCCAAAGAAGAAGAGGCAATCCACACCCCGGACCAGGCATCTAAACCTGCCACCCACCCCTCGCTGAGAAAACAATAAGCCCAAAACAACCCCTCCCCAAAATCCACCCGGTCTCCCAAGCCCAAACCCCCTCCACCAGCCCAGCCCAGTACCTCAAGCACAAAAAAAACCCTCCCAAAAAGTTTGAGTCCCTCCCTATCCTTGTCTACACCGTGGAGCATTACACCATCCCCAAAATGCTCAAACCAAGCCCATGCCCCCCTCATTCAAGCCCTCACACTACAGCTGCCCCCCCTCAGTCTGAGCCTACCACTTCAGTGGACCCAAAGCCCCCTGAAACTGACCCAACCACTGCAGTGGACTCACACACACCTCCTGATCCCATCCCTCCCAAAACCCAACCCAGTCCTCCCTAGTTTTGTCCCTTTGGTGCCTGGCATGCCCCCTAGATGCCCCTCCCAGGGATGGTGACCCCTTGCAGGATTTGTGCATGCAAGAGTCGATGGGCAAGATGTGTGGGCCCATTAAGTCTATGGACATTTTTGGACTGGCCATTGGCCTTGTGTTATTTATCTGCTTATTCATGCAGAATAAAGCATGTTCACAGTTTTTTATATCTGATTTCTGTGTCCCCCAAATAGTTTTTTAGTTAACTGTAAATCATGTACAACTAGTAGTGTAGGTATACGATGATGTTAGTATGGCATGGATTACATATGGTCCATGGAGTATGTTCCCTTTGACAGTATGTTGTCAAGATTTTGGTGTCTTCATTTGCTGTGTGTCATCATCCACCTCAGTTTTGGCTATGAGTGTGACATGAAGTCACAAACCTTTACTCTTTTACATCACAATTGCACATAGCTCATGATGTCAACATAGTGCAAGTGCCTCAAAGTGCAACAGTTTAGGAGAAGCATGCTGCATATGTTTGTAATGTGCAGGAAGACCACTGTCTCATCAATACACCTGGATACAGATGGAGTTTGACTACATGGTAGTGACTTTGGACACACCCATGTACACAAAGTGATGTTACAATACTTGTATGTGACTTGATAGTGGTGGACCCATGTCTGTGTCTTCTTTTGATCTGGTAGACTAGTGGCAATGACAACCTTTCCACAGGTGGCATGCCACTGTGGGCAAATTCCCTTCATGGCTGTGTACTCATCTGATCCATTTCCTGAGCACATGGTGAGTGTAAGGTGAGCAGTATTCTCACAGTCTTCCGACCCTGTTGCCTCCAAGTACTCCACTTTCTGCTGAGATTCATGTTTGGCAAGGTGTGTGTGGTCTTAATAGTCCATTTTTTTCTAATTTATATGTCAGTCATGCCATCCTGCTTTTGTTTGGGGACATCACGTGTATGGTGTGCTTTGTCTGTCCAAGCTTGGAATTTCATATTTGCAACCACATACCAGTCGCTGTTGAGCATATGAATTGTGTGTATCTTGTCATTTGTGGATGACTGACAATGTGGTCCTTTGGAGCTATGCTTGATGCAGTTCCAGATCACACAGAGCTGAACTATGAGTGCTGTTATGTCTGTTGAATTGCCCAGTGCTACATGTGGTAAGCCAAGAGGACAGTGAGTCCACAGAAGTGTTGTGGGTCCGTCTGCAGTGCAGATGCTACAGGAGCCAGTTTCACATCCATGCTCTTAGTTACCACACAGGAAACGATGTGTATTTTTGAATGTGAGGCCTAGTTGCAGGTGTGTTATCCAAGGTTCATGTTGCATGTGCTGAGCTTGCTTAAACAAGGGAAAAGGTGAGAGAGACTAGTATGTCCAATTTTGAAATGGAGTGGAGATTCATACGTCATGGTGGCAGGACAAATTTAGTGATTGTCAGTGAGTGTAAGGTATGAGTTAAGTTCATAGGCAGTTATTGTGTAGGAGACGTGAGGTAGCCACATTGTCCCAATGTGAGTGGTTAAACATACGGGGGCGTGAATCAGAGTATGTGAGTGTCACAATGCGGAGATTGGTTAACACTAACCTGGCAAGCCGGATACAGCGGGAGTGATGGAAGATGCCAAGTTACCCTTTCCCCCTATATGGAACCACCTGCGAGTATGTATAAACCCACTCCGCAGATCACACCACAGTAGGGGAAGGGGAAAAAAGGGACAAACGAAACAATAAAGTTGCAGCAGCGAAAACACTCAATGGAGCGCTGATTTGGATTTGTAGACTTCACTCCTATGGTAGCCCCGTGTTCCCTGTATATGAGACACAACACAACACACATGAGTTTCCACACTAATCCTTCAATCTATATCAATGTTCAATATGTGATGTACTGCACTTACAGTTAATGCTGCTGTACTCATTCCAATATAAAAAGGCACAAAAGGTAAAAATAAAGAAAAGAAAGCAAGATATATCTTCACCACGTTTCCACAGAGGTAAAGTACACACTGTAGCACAGATACTGTTTTTAGATAGTCAGCAAGCAACCAAAGCAATGTACTTATCTGTGACCAGATAATCCTCTGGTAACGGTGATTGTTTCTTCAAGGTTCCAAGGGAAGCCTCTTCTTATACACACTATTCCAGCGTGTGTGGGCGAGCAACCAAAAAAGGGAATGAAACACAAACAAGAACTCCGAACCTCTCAACGGCTCTTGGAAAACGTGGGAGTCAATCTTGACTCGTAAATACCCTCCAGCGTCTGTAAGCAGCCTGAATTTGGCTTTTCAGGGGAAAAACTGGGGTGCACAGGGACATTGTCACCTACCTCCGCCAGATTGCTAACATGTCCACACCTCCCTGTGTGCCTACAACATCCAGTGCATCAACATATGCACAAGCCACAGGGAGGGATGTGGACTCTGGCAGAGAGCCCCCAGCAATGCCGCTGCCTGCACCTGAGGGTCCACCCAGAAAACGTAAAAAGGGTAGTCCGAAGAAGAATCCTTGAGAGACAGATGGCTATGCATCACCCCCAGGAAGTGACAAACTGCTCCTGATATCCTCCATTGTGTGCCAAGCTTTCACTTTGTTGACTGTCATTGAACTGTTCCACATTGGCTGGAGGATCTAATTTGGACTTTGGACTCAAATAACTGTGGATTTACTTTTGAAGACTTCATCTACAAACACTACCAACTCCTCTCTGCACTTTCTTTTTTATTTTTTGTTGGGCGCTCCCCCATTGTGGGGATTGTTATCATTACATCATGCACTAAAATAAATCACTTTGCACAAAATACTTGCTCATGTCGTGACTTTGAATCTCAAATGTACAGATTGAAATGACGCACAAAATCACAAAGAAGAAAGTGCCAACAACATTGGATAAGAAATCACTCCAGAAATGTTAACTACTGGCTTGTGAGTAAATGTACCCAGTCAAAGCATGATAGATAGACACAACCACGTTATCACACAACCCATAGTGCATGGTACTGATTCAATTTAAGTCTACTGTCGACAAATATATCACCATTTGCAAGCAGAAACAGCAATCATTGTCAGCAAACCAGATCATCATGGAATATGTTTTGTTTCAGAATAATCTTTGGATGTGTGAAAACAGAAAAGGCACACCTCAATGTGGAGCACAGGTTTATTCTCCTGATATAACTTTGCGCCTTAACCCAAAGTCAAATCATATCACAAAGTAACAAAATGCTCACAAGTAAAAATAAATGACCATCAGTTCAGAAGGAAGTGTATGCCAGGGATTTCCACAACAGTTCAATGTTGGAGTATGTCACAGCATCATGGGTCCGGTGAGGTCACAACTCTGCAGTTGACATGGCAAAGGACCTTGGTAGGGAGATACATAGAATAGAGTCAGGAACACAGGACTAAGGTAGTTCAATTTTGCAAACTATGTCATCTGAAGCACAAGATTTACAGTGTGGAAACTAGCTAGGATTCACGGTAACTCTGTACATGTTAACATGCCCATTTAAAAAACCCATCGTACAAAAAACCTCAGGACAATTTTCAGACACTCACAAGCATACATACACATTGTCCACCAGCAACATAACAACAAACAATTGGGGTTTGTCACCTCCTCTCATTGCATACTTACACTCATGTGAGAAAGTTGTGGATAAGCTGATGTCTCAAATCCATGCCATCATCATCACCACCACTGTCATCATGTCCCAGTCCTGGATCATGCCTTGCTGGCGGCTGCTGGTCTCTGTCGTCCTGTATTAGAGATATTTCCTTCCGTATAGCCAGGTTGTGGAGCATGCAGCAAGCTGTAATGATTTTGTACACCTTCAATGGGGCATATTGGAGGGCTCTTCCCGTCCGATCCAGACAGTGGAATCTTGTCTTCAGGAGGCCATAAGTCCGCTCCACGACTCGACGGGTCCTACCATGGGCCTCATTAAACCGCACTTCTGCAGGGGTGACTGAGTTACGGAGTGGTGTCAGTAACCAAGGCTGGTTGGGGTACCCAGAGTCTCCTACATTTAACTCAAAAAAAAGATTCAGTTGACGGATTTCAGAGCACTATCTGACATACAATCAACACATTCCGCAACATACACATGCCACATCACCTACCAACAAGCCAGGCACGGTCAGGTTGCAGCTGAGACATCAAATGGGGGATGACGCTTTTCCTCATGATATATGCATCATGTGCCGATCCAGGGAAACGTGCACAGACGTGGGAGATGGACATGTCAGCCAAACATACCACCTGGACATTGATGGAGTGGTAATGTTTTCTGTTGTGATACACCACCTCATTTGCCTGTGGTGGGATCAATGCAATGTGGGTGCCATCAATAGAGCCAATGACATGGGGTATCCTTCCCAAGGCATAGAATTCACCCTTGATGTCTGACAACTCTCTAGGTGTCGGGAACTTTATGTACTGGTCCAGGTAACAGAGCAATGCCTCCAAAACATCACAAAGGACATGGCTGAACATGATTTGTGACATTCCACCAGATGTTGCCACTGTGCATTGAAAGGAACCTGTGGCAAAGAAATGTAATGCTGCCATAGCCTTCACTTTGGGTGTCAGTGCAGTTGGATACGTGCGACCAGGCTGCAGATGACGTGACATCTGCTCAGACACTATTCAATTATTGTCCTGGTGAATCGGTATTTCCTGATTATGTCACGTTCTTCCATGGTCTGTAGGTCTGGAAAGGGCCTGTAGACTGGAGGTCGTCTGCGATACCTACGTGTAGAGTGTAAACACAGTTGGTGTCAGGTCACAATGTACAAAGCAACATGCATTGAGACAAACAGAACATGAAATGTGAACACAACTGAAGCTACTGAACATTGGAAATACAAATTTCAATTGAAAAGGATGACCATAGATACATATCACAGCATCAGTACCCTTCCCAGACAGGTTACCAAGGTATGGTGACACAGCAATTAGAGTGGTGTAGTGTAAAAATCTCTAGTGTCTGTCATCATTAATGTGATCAAGCATCACATACTCCAAAATTCCCCACAAAATAAGTCCACATTTAGGTTTGTGAGAACAATTACATGGTTAAAGGTACGCATAATAGGATCATGTAATGCCAGAGATGTGTGACACCTGATACACACAGTGTCTCACAATGTTAATCATGCCCACCACTGTCACAGGGTGGACACTGTCATGTTGTCATGTCTACATTACACATACAATCTCATACACAAACCATGTACAATGTTGGAGTTGCAGATATATGTAACGACATCATCCACTGAAGTCTGGTACACAGATAGACTAGTAATTCACATTACAAACACAAGCTGATGTGGCTGAATAATGTCACTGTATACTCATCCAAAGGTAAAAGCTTTATCCATTACTTACACACCAAACATCTACAGTCTGAAATCACAAAAATTGCACAATGGGTCACACAGTCCCCAAATGCAGTGAATATGTCAAGAATGCACTTGTACATCCCCAAAAAGTCATTGGCACTGTGACCAAGCCTAGGCTGGTAAATGGATTACTTTTGCATCATGCTGGTATTAGCCTCTAAATCAGTGTGTCATGTGCCCCTCAAGGTTAGCTCCTCATGGGAGTGTGTCCTATTAATTTAAAGGTCCATTTAATTTAGAAAAAACTGCATCCACACATGTAATGCATATAAATACAACAATCACAGAAGTGTCTGCCCTGCTGACCGATCATTCAAAGGACGCTGTAGCTGCATCCAAACCGATTCGGGCAGAGCCATTGGCTGCAAGTTGATATGGTGACAGACGCGGGTGAGTATTCAAAGTACACGGTAGCCGCATCCGAACCAATTCGGACACAGCCATTGACTGCAAGTTGTTATGGTGACAGACGCGGGTGAGTATTCAAAGTACACGGTAGCCGCATCCGAACCGATTCGGACACAGCTATTGGCTGCAAGTTGTTATGGTGACAGACACGTGTTTCGATTCGTATCCTCATTGCGTGGAAACCGACTCAGTAGCCTCCCATCACCAATGTATCAAAGTCACTCGCGGTCCGATTATGAGTTTTTGAACATCTCGGTAGGCGTGTCGTCTGCAACAAATGTTATGCATTGGACCGATTCTGAAAATGCGACCGACGCAAACCTATCACTTTGGCTGCATGGATTTAAAACTGCCTCTGCTGCTTAGATATAAGTCTGTCTGTTCCCTTGAGACTTCACTTGCCTGTACTACCAGCATCATTACTGCACCTCCCCATCTTTCTGCTGCTGATACCACATCCTCTGGGAGCTACTATGGCTCGCACAGTGTACAGTGTACTGGGCCCCAGCTTTCACTGAGGAGGAGAAACAGCCAGCTGTATGGCAAACCAGAGGAGCAGGTGAGTGGTGATTACACTGCATTTTCATTGGACATGTGCAATTACCATGCATTACTATCATTAGGAATCTCATTGGCAAGCATCTAAATTGTGTTTTTAACTGTGTTAACCAATGTTACTTTGTGAACAGTTTTAATATCGCCGCTTTTAAACTAGGAAACTGGTTGGAAGAGTCTTTGGGAGGGGGCCACTCACGGTAAGCCGGTTGGCACGGAAGCCGGGTCTCGATCCTGCCAGAGGGTACTCTCGCCTTGGTCCGCTGCGGCTGGTGCCGTTTGCGCGGAGGGCGTTGCGACGTACCCTCGGCTTGTTTTACCTCACTTCCGGTTTCTCTATTTCCGGCAGCAGAGTTTGTGGTGCGGGGGAGCGGTCTAGTGCTCCCAGCACACATACTATTTAACCCACGATGAAGCGGACGCGCGCAGCAGGCGCGCCGCTGGTGCGCCTAAGGCAAGCCCGCCTGCGCCCGTTAGCGTCCCGGAGACGGCTGGCGCAGGAGATGCTGTCAGTTTTTCCAGGAGAAATTTTCACTTTGGTAGGATAGAATTTATCAAAATTGGTAGAAGGGTGAGCTGTTGCTCATCAAATGGCATTAACCCTGCAGAGAAAACACTGGCATGTACTCGCTGTAAGTGGGCAACCACCCCACACAGGAGGGAGGGTGGCCATATTAAGGCGCTGCTTCTTAACACTCGGTCTATTAAAAAACATGAGTTAGAGCTATATGACCTTCTACTTGACACCAATCCTGATTTAATGTTTGTAACAGAGACTTGGTTCAATGAGGGCTCTAACCCCACGATTGCCAGGCTATCCCGCCAGGCTACTCGATCATAAGGAAGGACCGACCGAGGAGGCGGAATTGCAATTATTTTTATAAAAACTTTCTCATGCTCTATTTTACCGAATGAGGATATCGACGGTGCGGAAGTTCTTGGCTTCCTTTTCACCACATCCGCTCACCAGTCAATAGCAGTCGTCCTCATGTACAGACCTCCTGGCCCGCTGGAAAGTTCATTGAGTCACTTAGCCAAGCTATCGCTCCAGTAGCTACCAAATACAAGCACTGCTTGGTGTTAGGGGACTTTAATATCCATATGGATAATACAGCCGAGCCTGAGTCAATAAGGCTGCGGGAATCTCTGGAGATCCTTAATCTGTCTCCCTCCGTTAATCCTCCCACCCATGACAAGGGTCATATCTTAGACCAGATATTTTCTAATGCTAGAATAGAAACAGACACACCGCGCCCACTGGTATGGTCGGATCACTTTCTATTAGGTTTTAAAATCCCTAAGGTTCTACTCCACCCGCATTCCCGCGGGAAGCCCCGTCCATGTAACTTCAGACCATTTAGTCAGATTACGCCAGTTGCCATGAAGGCAGCTATGAGTCAGTACCCGATTCCGTTTAGCGATGATCCTGAGATAGATGCACGCAGTCTTGAGAGTTGGCTAGAGGGTCGTGCCTCAGAGCTGGCTTCCCTCACAACTCGTGTGGCTAAATCAAATCGCACTTCTGCTCCATGGTTTACTGAAGCCCTTAGGAAATGCAGAAGTGCATGCAAAAGATTGGAGAGAGTGTGGCGTAATGAGTTTCATCCCGAGGACAAAGCCATATATAAACAAGCTCTGAAAGCCCACTATAATAAAGTTCGCGAAGAAAAGAAAAGTTTCTTATCCTCCAAAATTGAGGTAGCAGCACACAAGAGTAAAGAGATCTTCAAAATTGTCAAGGACTTCTCTTCTCCTAGTGCGGCGGCCTCGTCCAACATATTGCGAGTTACTTCCACGATAAAATCTGTACGATCCAAAAGTCTTTTGCTATTTCACCCACAGCCAATGAAGACGAGGAGAGGTTTTTAGGCCTGGCCGGCTCTGGGGTCGGACCCTTTCTTACCCAGTTCCCTCCTATCTCCCTGGAGAAATCCCTGGAGATAATGAACACCTTGAAGTCTGGTTCTCCTTCTGACCCCTGTCCAGTAAAAATATTGTTGGACATTGCTGAGATTATAAATCCAGCTGTTAATTTGGTCTTGAATTCTTCATTACATTAGGGGAAGGTTCCCAGCAGCTGGAAAAAGGCCAACATTATTCCCCTATTGAAGAAACCATCAGCTGACCCATCAGTGGCCTCTAACTATAGACCTATATCTCTGCTGCCTTTTTTTGCCAAAGCTACTGAAAAGTACATTAACCAAGTACTGACTGAGTACATAGAAGCCAACCACATACTCCATGAGAGTCAGTCTGGTTTTAGATCCCATCATAGTACCGAAACTGCTCTATTGGAAGTCTCGGAAACCATCAGAACACAGCTAGCTTGATAAGGGGGGGAAGTGCTGTGCAGATATTACTAGACCTATCCGCGGCCTTTGATACCGTGCCCCATGACTGGCTCCTGTAGAGCCTACGGAACTGCGGGATTGGGGGCACGGTATTCAATTGGTTCGCTTCTTTTTTGAGCGATCGGCAGCAGGAAATCTTGTACCCCCCTTACTCAGCCCCCATTCCGCACATGAAAGTGGGGGTTCCACAGGGATCTATATTAAGCCCGTCTCTTTTTAACATTTATATGGTCCCGCTCGCACTATTAGCTGAGTCGTACGGCGCAAAGATAGTATCCTACGCCGACGATACTCAACTGCTGTTTACGTGCGACAAAGGGACGGACTTTAGGGGCAACGAGATTAACATCTGTCTGACGGAGGTTTTTTCTTGGCTACGGCATAACCAATTAAAATGTAATCCTGAAAAGTCAGAGATTATCTTCTTTGGTTGCCCACCATGCGAATCATGGCACCAGTGGTGGCCTCGCAACATGTCCCCTCCCACTGCCCCAGTCAGTACGGTGAGGAATTTGGGGGTCAAGTTGGACGATACTCTAACAATGAAGGCCCGAATTCAAGCTGTCGCTGGCACCTGTTTCGACATGTTAAAAATCCTAAATAACTTCCTTCCCCTGCTACCGGTTGAGTACCGAAAGACCGTAGTACAGGCCTTAATCACATCCAGGTTGGATTACGTCAATGTTTTGTATCTGGGCCTACCTTAGTATTTACTGAACCGTCTGCAGGTGGTGCAGAATGCGGCGGCCAGAGCTATCCTCATGGTGAGACCCAGAACACGTATGACAACTCACCTGAAGGCCTTGCACTGGTTACCAGTACGGAAGAGGATACAGTTTAAGGCCCTGGTTCTGGCCTTCCGGGCCTTGCATGGCACATGAGCTGTATATCTCAGGAGAGGGGTCCAGCACTACGAGCCAAAACGTGCCTTGAGGTCCTCGGGACAGGCCCTAATACTTATTCCGAAATTTGCCCGTTCCCGGACTGGCGGTCGCTCCTTTCAAGTACAGGCTGCCCGCGCATGGAACCATCTGCCTCTTCATCTTAGGCAGGCCCAGGACCTGCTCTCCTTCAGGAGACAGCTAAAAACCTGGCTGTTTCAGCAATAGTCCTCCGTGGGCAGATGGCCTCTTGGTTTTGGTTGCCTGTTATCTGGTAGTCCTTAGCGCCGGGACACTCCGTGGAGTAGCCGTGCGCTTTATAAATACCTATTTTCATTTCATTTCATTTTGTAAGTTTTACAGTGTGTAGGGAACTGTTCTGGGCAGGTACACTGCTGTAGAAGTGTGTGTACTGGGGTAAACATCTTATCACTGTTCTCATGGGACGGAGTCATCATTGAACACAGGACAACTGCACATAATGCCAATTGCCTACCCCTTAGACATTGTTGCCAATCTGACCATGACCTATGTGTACAAGTGTCTGACTCAGAAACATGTTGCATGTGAACTAAGGGTCTGTCACCATGTCATCCTTACAGATCAACTCCCATGAGAAGGCCAAGATGTGGAGGACCATCGCCCGGAAGGAGCGCGACGTGGGGTTGGACACTCGGCGCGTCCATAATTGCCGCAAAAGGTGGCAGGACCTTCGTGGCTGGACCAAGAAGATCGCTGAAGTCAAGCTGGGCCTGTCACTTCCAGGCAAGAGGGGCGGGCGCCGAACCGTAACCCCCCACATGCTAAGCGTCCTAGCGGTGGTCTTCCCTGACCTGGATGGGCAGTTGAAAGCCAAACAGCAGCAAGGAGGGGGTGAGTACATGCCTTGTTGCACAGCTTTCTTTAAGCATGCATGTTGTAGTATCTTAGCCTGCTGGGCCTTTTACAGGTCGGAAGTCAGTCAAACCCACTGTTAATTTTCAAATGATGCATATGTAGAAGGATCATTAGATGCATAGTTATGCCCCTTTCATCAGGGACATGTGAAGAAGTTATGTTCAGGGTAGTGACAATAGTGCAATGCTCATGTGATCAGCACAAATTACAAAAACATGTGCATGGGGATAACCTTCAGCACTAATGCGATAGCTCGACATGTGTCAGCACATTGACTAATATGTGAGCCTGTTTTCAGTGTGGTTTCAACAAATCTGTGAAGTATGTTGTCATTGGAGCACTCAAGTATGGAAAGTTCATGATATACATCCCGGCAGCATGTGTTGTCTATGTTGAGGCCTTTGTGAGTTTTGCTTGGTCAGTGTGCCAATGTTTGGTCCCAGCCGTGCTGCTCAGTGTAATCAAATGTATTCCATGGGATAATCACTGCTATGCTAACTCTGGTCTCATGTCACACTGGCCTTACACATGATGATGTGGAATATTCCATTCTCTCCATTCAAAAGAGTGAGTACATGTGTCTGACTCTGTAACAGTCACAACACATGCAATTTGGTGTCAAACACAGGTGGTCACTGGTGGAAACATGGCTGAAATTGTATGGTATGATGTTAGATACACATTCACAACAGTTGACATGTGTGTAAATGCTCTTGACTATTCATACTTGAGGGTTTTGTAAACTATATGTATGATTCATCACTGTCTGATTGAGAGATATCAAATGTGCATCATTTTGGAAAAAGTTAGCAAATTGAGATGGAAAATAAGAGCAATGTAAGCTGTAGAAAGTGTGCAATATGTCTAATTGAAGTGAGGGACAATCAGACTTGGGCCATATAAATGGGGACTTCAGCAGTCTAGACAGGATTGGTACACAGTGTTGACTGGACTCATGAAGAATATAGGTTCAATACTAATAGTCTGTACAGACAATGCACCCAGACGTGCCAGTGGCATGGTGTTCCACCTGAAGCATTGTGAAGATGCAGTCATCAGACTTGGAAATGTGTTGACCATTTTTCACATCTTAAAATGGTGACCTGTTTACAATGTGCACAACATTCTGATTCATCTTCATGACACTGTGCATAGATGACACAAGACAGTGTGCCACGTGCCTCACCCTCTAGCTATGCCTACTACCTTGGTGTCTCCACAATAATAGTCAGATGTGTGACCTGACAGTAGAGAACTTAAGTTACAGGACAAATGAGCACAATCACTGTTATCTGTGGGACATGACTCATGCAATGACTACGCAATATTGATGTTTGACAAGGAAGACATTTGACCTGTAACATTTGAGTCCATGGTTCACAATTTGATAACTAGGGATTGCAGAATGGATACCATGTCTCAATTCAATTGTGTGAATCCTATTCCCATTGTGAGTTCTAAACTCCCTTGCATGAGATGAGACAGGTATGTCAGGACACAAGACCTTCAGGAGCAAAAGACGATACATCACCTGCTACATAGTGAAATAGTTGACATTGTGGTTGTGTCATTTGATGTTGATACACCCAATGTTGTAGATTGCATCATGTGTGAGGGATCAATGGTTAACTTGCAGACTAACAAGTGCCATGTGTGTTAATGTAGCAAGAGGTAATAGCAGTAGTCAATATGATGTATTTGTTTGATCTGTGAAGATTTGTAATGTTACCTATGTGTCAAGTACATACGGATGACTTATGTGATTCTTTTTCATTCTTGTTCACAGCATCATCAGCGGCCAGCGGAGGAGGCAGGCCATGGATGTAGGGGGAGCAGTTTGTCAGTCTGGGTCCACTGATGAGTCAGAGGAGGAGGGACCCAGTGGCGCAGAGGGTGAGGGGAGCCTCACTGAGGGCAGCTCTGAGACAACATTAGCAGGCTCTGAAGCAGAGTACAGCTCCAGTGAAGACTCCCTTGTGGTGGTGGAGGAGACAGGGACTGGATCCTCAACATCAGAGTCCACCACCACCACTACCATCTCCACCCTCCCAGCTGCTCCCCATTCCACTGCCGTGGCCACTCCCCTAGAAGGGGACCCGTCTCCTTTGCGCCAGGCACCTCACACCCTGCCCCGGTCTCCCTTGCTGCCCTGAGTGTGGAGGCCATTGACATCCTGAGGCAGATCTCTGTTGGCAGACAGCAGTGCTGAATGTCCTCCAGGTGCATACCACTCATTTGACACAAATGGTATCATTCCTGGAGGGCATTCACTCGGACATGTCTGCCCTACACAGATCCAATCAGCCTCTGGCCTCCACACTGACAGCAGCAGTGTCCCAGTTCCAGAAGTCCCTCCCCCTCCTACCTCTTCCCTATCCACTCTCCCAACTGCCCTACCTGACCCAAGCACACGCAAACACACATGCACACACCTCAACAGCCACACGCAGCACACAAACGCACAGACACAAGGAGAAACCCACACACATGCACACTCAGGAGACATACAGCACACTAACCACCATGGACATACCAGCAGACGACACACATACATCCACAGACACTCCGCAGACCTCAGAACCCTCAGCCTCCACACCCCTACCCTTGCCTCTCCTGTTCCCCCTCTGACCAGACACTCTAACTCTGTGACCTTTGTCTCTTCCCTACTGACACCTCCAAACCCCCCAAAGAAGAAGAGGCAATCCACCCCCCGGACCAGGCATCTAAACCTGCCACCCACCCCTCGCTGAGAAAACAATAAGCCCAAAACAACCCCTCCCCCAAATCCACCCGGTCTCCCAAGCCCAAACCCCCTCCACCAGCCCAGCCCAGTACCTCAAGCACTAAAAAAACCCTCCCAAAAAGTTTGAGTCCCTCCCTATCCTTGTCTACACCGTGGAGCATTACACCATCCCCAAAATGCTCAAACCAAGCCCATGCCCCCCTCATTCAAGCCCTCACACTACAGCTGCCCCCCCTCAGTCTGAGCCTACCACTTCAGTGGACCCAAAGCCCCCTGAAACTGACCCAACCACTGCAGTGGACTCACACACACCTCCTGATCCCATCCCTCCCAAAACCCAACCCAGACCTCCCTAGTTTTGTCCCTTTGGTGCCTGGCATGCCCCCTAGATGCCCCTCCCAGGGAAGGTGACCCCTTGCAGGATTTGTGCATGCAAGAGTCGATGGGCAAGATGTGTGGGCCCATTAAGTCTATGGACATTTTTGGACTGGCCATTGGCCATGTGTTATTTATCTGCTTATTCATGCAGAATAAAGCAAGTTCACAGTTTTTTTATATCTGATTTCTGTGTCCCCCAAATAGTTTTTTAGTTAACTGTAAATCATGTACAACTAGTAGTGTAGGTATACGATGATGTTAGTATGGCATGGATTACATATGGTCCATGGAGTATGTTCCCTTTGACAGTATGTTGTCAAGATTTTGGTGTCTTCATTTGCTGTGTGTCATCATCCACCTCAGTTTTGGCTATGAGTGTGACATGAAGTCACAAACCTTTACTCTTTTACATCACAATTGCACATAGCTCATGATGTCAACATAGTGCAAGTGCCTCAAAGTGCAACAGTTTAGGAGAAGCATGCTGCATATGTTTGTAATGTGCAGGAAGACCACTGTCTCATCAATACACCTGGATACAGATGGAGTTTGACTACATGGTAGTGACTTTGGACACACCCATGTACACAAAGTGATGTTACAATACTTGTATGTGACTTGATAGTGGTGGACCCATGTCTGTGTCTTCTTTTGATCTGGTAGACTAGTGGCAATGACAACCTTTCCACAGGTGGCATGCCACTGTGGGCAAATTCCCTTCATGGCTGTGTACTCATCTGATCCATTTCCTGAGCACATGGTGAGTGTAAGGTGAGCAGTATTCTCACAGTCTTCCGACCCTGTTGCCTCCAAGTACTCCACTTTCTGCTGAGATTCATGTTTGGCAAGGTGTGTGTGGTCTTAATAGTCCATTTTTTTCTAATTTATATGTCAGTCATGCCATCCTGATTTTGTTTGGGGACATCACGTGTATGGTGTGCTTTGTCTGTCCAAGCTTGGAATTTCATATTTGCAACCACATACCAGTCGCTGTTGAGCATATGAATTGTGTGTATCTTGTCATTTGTGGATGACTGACAATGTGGTCCTTTGGAGCTATGCTTGATGCAGTTCCAGATCACACAGAGCTGAACTATGAGTGCTGTTATGTCTGTTGAATTGCCCAGTGCTACATGTGGTAAGCCAAGAGGACAGTGAGTCCACAGAAGTGTTGTGGGTCCGTCTGCAGTGCAGATGCTACAGGAGCCAGTTTCACATCCATGCTCTTAGTTACCACACAGGAAACGATGTGTATTTTTGAATGTGAGGCCTAGTTGCAGGTGTGTTATCCAAGGTTCATGTTGCATGTGCTGAGCTTGCTTAAACAAGGGAAAAGGTGAGAGAGACTAGTATGTCCAATTTTGAAATGGAGTGGAGATTCATACGTCATGGTGGCAGGACAAATTTAGTGATTGTCAGTGAGTGTAAGGTATGAGTTAAGTTCATAGGCAGTTATTGTGTAGGAGACGTGAGGTAGCCACATTGTCCCAATGTGAGTGGTTAAACATACGGGGGCGTGAATCAGAGTATGTGAGTGTCACAATGCGGAGATTGGTTAACACTAACCTGGCAAGCCGGATACAGCGGGAGTGATGGAAGATGCCAAGTTACCCTTTCCCCCTATATGGAACCACCTGCGAGTATGTATAAACCCACTCCGCAGATCACACCACAGTAGGGGAAGGGGAAAAAAGGGACAAACGAAACAATAAAGTTGCAGCAGCGAAAACACTCAATGGAGCGCTGATTTGGATTTGTAGACTTCACTCCTATGGTAGCCCCGTGTTCCCTGTATATGAGACACAACACAACACACATGAGTTTCCACACTAATCCTTCAATCTATATCAATGTTCAATATGTGATGTACTGCACTTACAGTTAATGCTGCTGTACTCATTCCAATATAAAAAGGCACAAAAGGTAAAAATAAAGAAAAGAAAGCAAGATATATCTTCACCACGTTTCCACAGAGGTAAAGTACACACTGTAGCACAGATACTGTTTTTAGATAGTCAGCAAGCAACCAAAGCAATGTACTTATCTGTGACCAGATAATCCTCTGGTAATGGTGATTGTTTCTTCAAGGTTCCAAGGGAAGCCTCTTCTTATACACACTATTCCAGCGTGTGTGGGCGAGCAACCAAACAAGGGAATGAAACACAAACAAGAACTCCGAACCTCTCAACGGCTCTTGGAAAACGTGGGAGTCAATCTTGACTCGTAAATACCCTTCAGCGTCTGTAAGCAGCCTGAATTTGGCTTTTCAGGGGAAAAACTGCGGTGCACAGGGACATTGTCACCTACCTCCGCCAGATTGCTAACATGTCCACACCTCCCTGTGTGCCTACAACATCCAGTGCATCAACATATGCACAAGCCACAGGGAGAGATGTGGACTCTGGCGGAGAGCCCCCAGCAATGCCGCTGCCTGCACCTGAGGGTCCACCCAGAAAACGTAAAAGGGTAGTCCGAAGAAGAATCCTTGAGAGACAGATGGCTATGCATCACCCCCAGGAAGTGACAAACTGCTCCTGATATCCTCCATTGTGTGCCAAGCTTTCACTTTGTTGACTGTCATTGAACTGTTCCACATTGGCTGGAGGATCTAATTTGGACTTTGGACTCAAATAACTGTGGATTTACTTTTGAAGACTTCATCTACAAACACTACCAACTCCTCTCTGCACTTTCTTTTTTATTTTTTGTTGGGCGCTCCCCCATTGTGGGGATTGTTATCATTACATCATGCACTAAAATAAATCACTTTGCACAAAATACTTGCTCATGTCGTGACTTTGAATCTCAAATGTACAGATTGAAATGACGCACAAAATCACAAAGAAGAAAGTGCCAACAACATTGGATAAGAAATCACTCCAGAAATGTTAACTACTGGCTTGTGAGTAAATGTACCCAGTCAAAGCATGATAGATAGACACAACCACGTTATCACACAACCCATAGTGCATGGTACTGATTCAATTTAAGTCTACTGTCGACAAATATATCACCATTTGCAAGCAGAAACAGCAATCATTGTCAGCAAACCAGATCATCATGGAATATGTTTTGTTTCAGAATAATCTTTGGATGTGTGAAAACAGAAAAGGCACACCTCAATGTGGAGCACAGGTTTATTCTCCTGATATAACTTTGCGCCTTAACCCAAAGTCAAATCATATCACAAAGTAGCAAAATGCTCACAAGTAAAAATAAATGACCATCAGTTCAGAAGGAAGTGTATGCCAGGTATTTCCACAACAGTTCAATGTTGGAGTATGTCACAGCATCATGGGTCCGGTGAGGTCACAACTCTGCAGTTGACATGGCAAAGGACCTTGGTAGGGAGATACATAGACCAGAGTCAGGAACACAGGACTAAGGTAGTTCAATTTTGCAAACTATGTCATCTGAAGCACAAGATTTACAGTGTGGAAACTAGCTAGGATTCACGGTAACTCTGTACATGTTAACATGCCCATTTAAAAAACCCATCGTACAAAAAACCTCAGGACAATTTTCAGACACTCACAAGCATACATACACATTGTCCACCAGCAACATAACAACAAACAATTGGGGTTTGTCACCTCCTCTCATTCCATACTTACACTTCTGTGAGAAAGTTGTGGATAAGCTGATGTCTCAAATCCATGCCATCATCATCACCACCACTGTCATCATGTCCCAGTCCTGGATCATGCCTTGCTGGCGGCTGCTGGTCTCTGTCGTCCTGTATTAGAGATATTTCCTTCCGTATAGCCAGGTTGTGGAGCATGCAGCAAGCTGTAATGATTTTGTACACCTTCAATGGGGCATATTGGAGGGCTCTTCCCGTCCGATCCAGACAGTGGAATCTTGTCTTCAGGAGGCCATAAGTCCGCTCCACGACTCAACGGGTCCTACCATGGGCCTCATTAAACTGCACTTCTGCAGGGGTGACTGAGTTACGGAGTGGTGTCAGTAACCAAGGCTGGTTGGGGTACCCAGAGTCTCCTACATTTAACTCAAAAAAAAGATTCAGTTGACGGATTTCAGAGCACTATCTGACATACAATCAACACATTCCGCAACATACACATGCCACATCACCTACCAACAAGCCAGGCACGGTCAGGTTGCAGCTGAGACATCAAATGGGGGATGACGCTTTTCCTCATGATATATGCATCATGTGCCGATCCAGGGAAACGTGCACAGACGTGGGAGATGGACATGTCAGCCAAACATACCACCTGGACATTGATGGAGTGGTAATGTTTTCTGTTGTGATACACCACCTCATTTGCCTGTGGTGGGATCAATGCAATGTGGGTGCCATCAATAGAGCCAATGACATGGGGTATCCTTCCCAAGGCATAGAATTCACCCTTGATGTCTGACAACTCTCTAGGTGTCGGGAACTTTATGTACTGGTCCAGGTAACAGAGCAATGCCTCCAAAACATCACAAAGGACATGGCTGAACATGATTTGTGACATTCCACCAGATGTTGCCACTGTGCATTGAAAGGAACCAGTGGCAAAGAAATGTAATGCTGCCATAGCCTTCACTTTGGGTGTCAGTGCAGTTGGATACGTGCGACCAGGCTGCAGATGACGTGACATCTGCTCAGACACTATTCAATTATTGTCCTGGTGAATCGGTATTTCCTGATTATGTCACGTTCTTCCATGGTCTGTAGGTCTGGAAAGGGCCTGTAGACTAGAGGTCGTCTGCGATACCTACGTGTAGAGTGTAAACACAGTTGGTGTCAGGTCACAATGTACAAAGCAACATGCATTGAGACAAACAGAACATGAAATGTGAACACAACTGAAGCTACTGAACATTGGAAATACAAATTTCAATTGAAAAGGATGACCATAGATACATATCACAGCATCAGTACCCTTCCCAGACAGGTTACCAAGGTATGGTGACACAGCAATTAGAGTGGTGTAGTGTAAAAATCTCTAGTGTCTGTCATCATTAATGTGATCAAGCATCACATACTCCAAAATTCCCCACAAAATAAGTCCACATTTAGGTTTGTGAGAACAATTACATGGTTAAAGGTACGCATAATAGGATCATGTAATGCCAGAGATGTGTGACACCTGATACACACAGTGTCTCACAATGTTAATCATGCCCACCACTGTCACAGGGTGGACACTGTCATGTTGTCATGTCTACATTACACATACAATCTCATACACAAACCATGTACAATGTTGGAGTTGCAGATATATGTAACGACATCATCCACTGAAGTCTGGTACACAGATAGACTAGTAATTCACATTACAAACACAAGCTGATGTGGCTGAATAATGTCCCTGTATACTCATCCAAAGGTAAAAGCTTTATCCATTACTTACACACCAAACATCTACAGTCTGAAATCACAAAAATTGCACAATGGGTCACACAGTCCCCAAATGCAGTCAATATGTCAAGAATGGACTTGTACATCCCCAAAAAGTCATTGGCACTGTGACCAAGCCTAGGCTGGTAAATGGATTACTTTTGCATCATGCTGGTATTAGCCTCTAAATCAGTGTGTCATGTGCCCCTCAAGGTTAGCTCCTCATGGGAGTGTGTCCTATTAATTTAAAGGTCCATTTAATTTAGAAAAAACTGCATCCACACATGTAATGCATATAAATACAACAATCACAGAAGTGTCTGCCCTGCTGACCGATCATTCAAAGGACACTGTAGCTGCATCCAAACCGATTCGGGCAGAGCCATTGGCTGCAAGTTGTTATGCTGACAGACGCGGGTGAGTATTCAAAGTACACGGTAGCCGCATCCGAACCAATTCGGACACAGCCATTGACTGCAAGTTGTTATGGTGACAGACGCGGGTGAGTATTCAAAGTACACGGTAGCCGCATCCGAACCGATTCGGACACAGCTATTGGCTGCAAGTTGTTATGGTGACAGACACGTGTTTCGATTCGTATCCTCATTGCGTGGAAACCGACTCAGTAGCCTCCCATCACCAATGTATCAAAGTCACTCGCGGTCCGATTATGAGTTTTTGAACATCTCGGTAGGCGTGTCGTCTGCAAGCAATGTTATGCATTGGACCGATTCTGAAAATGCGACCGACGCAAACCTATCACTTTGGCTGCATGGATTTAAGACCGCCTCTGCTGCTTAGATATAAGTCTGTCTGTTCCCTTGAGACTTCACTTGCCTGTACTACCAGCATCATTACTGCACCTCCCCATCTTTCTGCTGCTGATACCACATCCTCTGGGAGCTACTATGGCTCGTACAGTGTACAGTGTACTGGGCCCCAGCTTTCACTGAGGAGGAGAAACAGCCAGCTGTATGGCAAACCAGAGGAGCAGGTGAGTGGTGATTACACTGCATTTTCATTGGACATGTGCAATTACCATGCATTACTATCATTAGGAATCTCATTGGCAAGCATCTAAATTGTGTTTTTAACTGTGTTAACCAATGTTACTTTGTGAACAGTTTTAATATCGCCGCTTTTAAACTAGGAAACTGGTTGGAAGAGTCTTTGGGAGGGGGGGGCACTCACGGTAAGCCGGTTGGCACGGAAGCCGGGTCTCAATCCTGCCAGAGGGTACTCTCGCCTTGGTCCGCTGCGGCTGGTGCCGTTTGCGCGGAGGGCGTTGCGACATACCCTCGGCTTGTTTTACCTCACTTCCGGTTTCTCTATTTCCGGCAGCAGAGTTTGTGGTGCAGGGGGAGCGGTCTAGTGCTCCCAGCACACATACTATTTAACCCACGATGAAGCGGACGCGCGCAGCAGGCGCGCAGCTGGGGCGCCTAAGGCAAGCCCGTCTGCGCCCGTCAGCGTCCCGGAGACGGCTGGCGCAGGAGATGCTGTCAGTTTTTCCAGGAGAAATTTTCACTTTGGTAGGATAGAATTGATCAAAATTGGTAGAAGGGTGAGCTGTTGCTCATCAAATGGCATTAACACTGTAGAGAAAACACTGGCATGTACTCCAATAATCAATAATCAATAATCACTAAACTAATCTATAGAAACCATAACTCTGCTACCAAGAAATCTGATGCAGCGCGTACAATAAAAACTATTTTCCTCCTAGGTCACTTATCGGTCAGCCAGGGGCGACTTATATTTTCTCACATCCACATGACGATGGGGCCCATAACATCGCCTATCACACACACACACCTGGATTTCCTCTACGAAAATCTATACTCCTAGGAGAAACATGAGAACTAAAATGAAAAACATCATTTATGTACCGCTGAAGAGAGCCGGGATACCTTATTACTTTAACCTATCACTTTCTTAGTTATTTCTTAAGATATTCCTGCTCATTGTTTTGTCGATGGATCATCTAGTAAGAAATCAGTTGTAGTGATTGAGACCAGCTAAATCACAATAACCAATTACTAGTGTTACAATCATTTAGTAAAATAACCACTGAGTCGTTTGTTTAAGAATCTTAAATTTTATATAATTTTTAAAAGCATGAAAAAGAATTTAGACTTTTATTCAATTTATTCATTCATTATTAATTCAAATATTTTATTAAGCAAATCAATTTTATTGCAGAAAGGAAATTTTGTCATGAAGCAAAAACCCTAATTAACTGCCTATCTTTCCTAATTTAGCCTAAGAATTTCTAACCTAAATTTAAGAATTAAAAATAACCTGATTCTCATACTCAACTGGAAAAATAAGACAGCAACAGAAACTTTAGCTCGTCAGCATCAGCTACCTGCAACCCATCTCATCTAACAGTCTTTCAGCATCTCCCGCTCAGTAGATGGATCGATCTGGACCACCAAGCACTGGAAGCCACCAACTCCAACACCGACTCTGACTGCGACTCTCCAACTCTGACCCCCTCCCACTAAGAGTAGGCCCTCTTATACCCTAATTCTAACTTTGCTAACTAATTGTTGCAACATTAATAACGCGCTTTTCTTTCATTGGTCCATTCATTTCATCTATTCATTCTTAATCAAGTTCTCCCGGATCCAACTTGTTCTTTCGGAATGTATATGTTCATTTCCTTTCTCACAGTTCAAGACATGTTTCCATCCGCTTCGATCAGTACATTTGTAACTTCTTTCGATACATTCGAGAACTCTGCAGGCATTGTCCTTTCTCTTAAAACGGTTTCCCACGGTTCTTTGCTGATCACCACGGCACACTATCAGTTCAATTAGGTCACATCAGCCTTGACCATTCTTGCATCCTAGCCTCTCAGCATCATCACGTGGTTAGCTTTTCTCCAACTTTTTCTCCCTTGTCACGCGTTTCCCCCGCACATGCGCACTTCAATAACCGGCAGCCATTTTATATCGCCACTCGTTTATACTTAGAAGCACTATTTTGAAATAAACAAAACATAATTAAAATAGAGAATTATAGCCTTTTCGTTTCCCTCCCGTCATCTACGTACCCCAATTAGTTATTACCTAGCAGAAAGCAACATTTAAGCTGTTCCTTACTTACCATCACTATTGTTTTTGCAACGACACGTTTATATTCTATGAAGCACAATCATGCATTTATTATTTATTTAGTACGCAATTATTTTTATGTTATAATTAGACACACAGACATTCGTTAGTAGATTATTTAGCCCATGTACTTGCGTGTTACCCTTCCCTCACGTACATTGTTGATTAATACATTTAAACGAACATTTTATTAATTATTTATAAAATTTGTTAGGGGTTAAAAAAATTATTTTCTCTGCTCCATCAACTCCCCCTTTGGTGATTTTTAAATCACCACATAAAACCAAGTTATACTTCTTTTTCAGGCAGCATATGTCTTTCATCCTTTTGCTTTTTGTTAGTTACACATCTGTTTCCATTTCATCTTGTCTTCTTGTCTCTTTATACATGCTTTCTTTCATTTTCTCTAACTCAATTTCACCCATTTCTCTCTCTCTCTCTTTCATTATTCTGTTATTTCTTTTTATCTTATTTTGTCTTACTTTTCTTTTTATACACGTTATTACAATTTTCAACACCATGGCTAACAATATTGCTACAGTTGCTATTATTAAAACCTTCCCTATCATTAGTCTACTCATTCTTGTTAACCAATTTGCTACTGAAGAAAACCCTCTACCAAGTTTTCCCAAGACACTTTCAACCTCCAGTGGAACTAGTTCTTTGTGCAAATTTGTAATATTTGTAATATACTTTTGTATATTTTCACTTTTATCAGGAATGTAAGTGCAACAATGTTGGACTTTCAGCATTCCACAGACTCCACCCTCTTTTGCCAAAAGAATATCAAGGGCAAGCCGATTTTGCATCACCGTAGCTCTCATGGCAACCATTTCGGTATTTACCATCAAGAACCCTCCCGCAGTATCTGTAGACAAACGACCTACTACTGTGGATAACTTCCGAATTTTAAATGCATTCAAAGATATTCCCACTGCTGGTATTAATGCTCCAAAAATATCACCTACAATTTCTGAAAAACTTTCCCTCTTTCTACGTGTAAAGCTATTAATCATCTTGTATGTTCCTTTTTCTTCTCTGTCCATATGAAAGATTTTTGGAAAGACCAGGCCTACATAGCAAGTTCCATACCAATGGTCCGGTAACCTGTAATAAGCTCTATTCCCACAAATATAATAGATACCTGGAAATATTGGATCTTTTCCACCTTTGAATCCCCAACCTCCCAAAATTTGATAATTGTCATGGCAGATACTGGAACCTACAAAGTAATTGTCATAGACTGTCTTATTTCTTCTAATACACAACTTTCCTGTTTGCGGCCAATCTAATGTCATTGCTGCATTTATCTTTTTCCTTCATGATTTCCTTCCTCAAATGTCCACAGATGTGTTCCTTCCTCTTTTATTGCTTCTCTTTGAAATTTCATTCTTCTTTCTTCAACCATTTCTAAAAATACCTTTTCTTCTTTCTTTAACTCACAGGTAAGGTTGTTTTTAGCTATTTCTTCTAATGTTAATTTTCTATGCTCTAAAAGAATTCCCCTAAAACCCTTGCTTGTTTTACTTTGTTAAGTTCTGGAACTACAGGAACATTTGCAAAAATCTTATCTATATCAGTGTAATAAAACTCTAATCTACCTGTTTTATAAAATAAACTTGCTATGACACTACAGGTTATTCCATAAGTTAGAGGTAGGTGATGATAAGTCACACCTTCTGACACTGATGCAGGCAACTGCATACAAACATAACAATCTCTTACATCCATTGTCTCTACATATTCGTACAACATATTTGTAAAAACATTTTTAGAAAAGTCTGTTACTGACTTATCCTTATGTAATTCTGCACTACTTCTTAAAATAACTGGTTCTTTAATATTAGTTTCTTTTTCTGGTTTAGTATCATTCTTTGCTTCTATTACAGCTAAACTAATAGGAATTGTGATTGCTAAAACTATCCATACTGTCATTAATAAACCTGTACAAAAGCAGCACATTTTACACCATCTTTTTATAAACTCACATTTATCTCTTCTATCTCTAGTATTTTCCATTTTACTTTTATCTTTTTGTTAAGTTTCTGAAAATTGTGTCACTACACCTCAGAAATGACTTAGATGCCACTCTGCTTTCAAAAGTCTTTGCTTGGTACTTTTTTTTAATTCTCTCCAGAATTCTTTCGTTTTCACATCCGGTGATTTGTCATATCCAGTAAAATTGTCACATCCGGCAGAAGCACTTTAAGTCTTCACTTCAGGTTTGTTGCATCTCACCTTTACCCATTCGATTTCTTAGTCTCGGGTTCTCGTGAGTGTTTCCTTCTTCTTTGTAATCCGTTAGAGCAATGTACAGCCACTCAGGTGACTTGTACTTCGAATTCACTTTCTTTGTTCTTTTCGACTTTTGCAGTCGTTTTCCACTTGGCTTTTCTTGTTCCTTTTGACTTGTTATTTCATTCACCTGTTCAGCACTTTTCTCTCCAGTTCTGATTATTCTATATCTCAATTTTCTTATATAGTTGCTGGGCCAATTGTCTCCTTTTCTTGGCCTTTTGGCTTCACCTTCTTTTCTCCTCTTTCTGATTTCCAGTTTCTTTTTCTTGATTCAGTTTTTGTTTTCTCTTCTTCTCCACTTTCTTCAGATTCTGTTTCAACTTTTTCACAATTGTCTCTTATTTTGAAGCTTATGATCTCATCTTCTCTTACTGGTGGATCTGTCTTCTCCTTCTTGTGTTCCCTTATTACTGTCCCTCCTCGGTGTTCTTCCGAATTTGTATTTTCCTCACTCTCTGCTTCTAATTTTCCCTGTTCTTTTGTTTCACTATCTGTCCCTATTGCTCCTCGGGGTTCTTCTCGATTTTCTAACTTTTTATTTGTCTCTTGCCCTACTTTGTCTATTAATATTACCTTTGAAGGATTTCCACCATAACTTGTACTTGGTTGCTCATCTAGATCATTTTCTTGTTCATTCTCTTCTCTAATTGGTTTATATCCCCAAGTTCTCCTTCGAAATTCTTCACAGTTTGCAACTGAATCATCAGATCCTGAACTTGTGTCAGATATTTCCAGATGTCGACTTACAGGTCGATCTTCAGGTTCTGGAATTTCTGAAATTCTTCCTTCTTCTTCTTCTTCCTCTTCCTCTCTAGAAGTGCTTGCAGTTGGGGTTTCCAGATGTCGACTTTCAGGTCGATCTTCAAGTTCTGGCACCCTTTCTCTTATTCTTTTTGTCACAGTCACTGAACTCTTATCCCACACTTCCAGACGTCGACTCACATGTCGATCTGCAGGTTCTTGAACTCTAATTGTGTGGCTGGCATGGACCCAGTTCTTCACTCATGCACACTTGACTGCGGTTGTTGTCACTAGGATTACCTGTCGTGGCTCGTCCCAGCGAGGAACTAGACAGTTTCTTCTCCTGTGGATTTTTATACGGACCCAGTCTCCTGGATTCAAGTCGTGGGCTGGTTTTCTTTCAAGAGTGGTCGCATCCGGTCCAACCTGATGAAACACAGAACGCACCACATCAGCCAGTCCTTTGCAATAATCCAGTACTAGATCATCAGTTATAGTCAATAACTTGTTGACAGGTACTTGTGCTTGTCTCATTGCTCGTCCCATGATCACCTCATGAGGACTAAGTCCAGTTTTCTTTTCAGGAATGCTTCTGATGGTCATCAGGACAAGGGGCAGTGCATCTGGCCATTTGAGTCCTGTAGCTTGACACATTTTTCCTAACCTGTTCTTAATTGTTCCATTAATTTGCTCTACTACCCCAGAAGCCTCTGGTCTGTATGCACAATGCAGTTTTTGTTTAATACTCAATGCTTCACAAATCAATTGGATCAACTCATTTTGAAAATGTGTTCCTCTATCTGTCTCAACCGTGACTGGAAAACCATACCTTGGAATGAACTCTTGCAGCATAAGTTTTGCTACCGTTATTCCATCATTCCTTCTAGTGGGGTATGCCTCCACCCAACGAGAAAACAAACAGACGACCACTAGAACATATTTTAGTCTGTTACAAGGGGGCATTTCGATGAAGTCTAATTGCATTCTAGTGAACGGACCTCCTTCTCGTCCTATTGTTCCTAGACTCACTATTGTCTTTCTTCCTGGATTAAACTGTTGACAAATAAGACATCTTTGACAAAGACTTTCAGCTATGGCTCTGAATTTTGGGTTATACCAGGTTTGTCTAAAAGTCTGATCATTGCATCTCTCCCAATATGAGCTTGGCCATGGTACATCCGTGCCATGTCTGCAATCATGCTATCAGGCATAACTGGTCTTTCATCTCTGTAAACCCACACACCATTGTTTTCTTGTCTTCTACATCCTGCTTTTATCCAGTAATCTTTTTCCTCATCATTTGCAGCTTCCTGTAACTGTCTCACCTCATCCCATGTCTCGACAGTGTTAGTAAAAAGCAAAGGAGAAGAGATATGCTCCTTTCTCTATTCTTATTTAGGGATACCATGTTCTCTGCACAATATCTGGCTATCTCATCCGCATAGTTATTACCAACAGCTATGTAATCTTCATTTTTCTTATGTGCCTTGCATTTCACTACAGCTATCTGCTTAGGCAGCTGTATCGCCTCAAGCAGTTTCTTAACAAAATCTCCATTTCTGATAGGTGTTCCTGCAGACGTCAAGAAACCTCTTTGTGACCAAATCTGACCGAAGTCATGCACGATACCGAAACCATACTGGCTATCGGTCACAATCGTAACTCGCACATTTCTTCCCAACTTACATGCTTGAATCAAAGCAATCAGTTCTGCAACTTGGGCAGACCTTATTCCTTTCAGACAAGACGCTTCCATCACAGTTGTCACTGTGCACACTGGGTAAGCTGCGCTTAAAACTCCTTCTTTCGTTCTCAAGCATGAGCCATCCACAAACATGACATAATCCGATTCCTTTAAAGGCTCATCTTTTATGTCAGCTCTTGGTTTTGTGCAATATTCTAGCACATTCAGACAATCATGATCTACTTCATCTTGTTCAATTATACTCTCTTCATCTGGCAATGATGTCGAAGGATTCACATTCATACATCTATCTATGGTCACATTTTCTGCACTCAAGATTACTTTTTCGTACTTATTCAGCCGACTATGTGTCATGTACTGTGTTTTTGTTCTTGTCAAAAGAATTTCTACTGAATGGGGAACATATACTCTCAGTGGATACCCCATCACTATACCTTCACTTTGTTCCAGACTTACACAAGTAGCAGCAACAGCTTTCAGACATCCAGGCAACGCTTTTGCTATAGGATCTAAAACAGCTGAAAAATAAGCAATTGGTCTCTTCATTGTTCCATGTTTTTGTACCAGTACTGAAAATGCACATCCATCTCTCTCACTGCAGTACAATTCAAAATCCTTTTCATAGTCAGGCATTCCTAAAGCAGGGGCCTCACACAATTTCTTTTTCAACTCTTTGAAAGATTTCATTTCTTTGTCATTCAACTCAAAAGGATCTTTTACATCCTTCTTGGTCAGTTTTTGTAATGGTTTAGCAATCAAGGAAAAACCACTTATCCATTGTCGGCAATATCCAACCATTCCCAGAAACATTCTTACCTCTCTTTGCGTCATTGGTGCTCTCATTCCTTGAATCATTTTTACTCTTTCTGTCGCTATCTTTCGCACTCCTTTCTCAATTTTATGCCCTAAATATTGGACTTCTTTTGGCAAAATTGCAATTTCGAAGGGGACACTTTATGTCCTCTTTTCTCTAGATGGTTCAGTAAAGCAATTGTATCGCTTACACATGCTTCTTTTGTTTTCGATGCCACCAACAGGTCATCGATATACTGCACCATCACTGACTTTTCTGGCATTTTCAAATCTTCCAAGGACTTCTTTAAAATCTGATTAAAGATTGAGGGGCTTTCTGTATACCCCTGAGGAATTCGGCACCATGCCAAAATACGCTCTCCGAACCGGAACGCAAATAATGGCTGGCTATCTGGATGCAAAGGAATAGAGAAAAATGCGTGACACAAATCTATCACTGTATACCACTCAGCTTCATGTGGAATTTGGTATAGAATTACTGCAGGGTTTGGCACTATTGGACAACAAGGCACAACTATTTTGTTAATCTTTCTCAAATCCTGTACTATTCTATATGTTCCGTTTGGCTTTTTCAGTCCCATAATAGGTGAATTACATGGACTGCTCATTATTTCTTTTAGAATTCCCTGTTCGATCATTTTATTTATTACAGGAGTTATTCCTTCAATTATTTCTGGAGTCAATTTATACTGTGGCGTATTTGGGTAAGTTGTTCCTTCTTTTACTGTTACCTTTACGGGATCAACTTCTTTCATTAATCCAATATCTTCTCCTGTAAAATCCCACACATTTTCTTTCACTGCATTTTTCAGTTCTTCTGGAAGTTTTTCTGCATCAAATGCAGGAAACAAACCATTCATTTCAGGTTCCTGATTCATCAAAGTTACTTTATACAATACATCTTCATCTGGGGTCTGAAATCCAATTCCATCTGGTGTACAATAAATTGTGCAATTCATTTTGCACAAAAGGTCACGACCTAAAAGATTTACAGGACTACAATCGCACACTACAAATCTATGCATTTTGCTAAAAGAACCAATTTTTACTTCCACTAATTCAGTAAGTGGTGTTTTAATCTGCTGATTTGCTACTCCTACTACTTGGATGTATTCACCTGAGAGAGGAAGGTTTGGAATTTCCACTGATCTAACAGTAGAACGGGTAGCTCCAGTATCGACAAGGAATGTTACATTTGCACCATTCACTTCTCCATCCACAAAGGGACCAGACTGATCTACCTCTAGAGTTGCGCCAAGTACGCACTCTTTTCCCTCTCCTAGGCACCATCATGAACTTTCATCCGCCTCATCCTCACTCTGTCGCAACCAATACTGAGAAATGTTAGCTGTTCGCGGCAACTGTGTTACCTGCTCTCCTCCGTAGAATCCTGTTTCTGTACTGTATCTTTGCTGGTTAACAGTGTTGGGAAGTGGTGGTTGTGGCACCTGACCTTGTTGAACAACTACCTCATTCTGCACCTGTGGAGTTAATGATTGATTTTCCGGATTAGGTTTAGGTGGGAACTTACACTCGTTCCCATCTCCAATGCCCTAATTTTCCGCAATTATGACAGGGCCATTTCTTCTTTGCCTCCTCTAGACTCACTTGACCTTTCCCTTTACCTATGTTAGGTCGCGATTTACTCTGTCCTGTTTCATTCCCACTATTATTGTCCAATTGAGCTTCTTGCTTCTCTGCCACTTTCACCTGTGCCCACATTGCCTTCTCTTTCAATTTAAGCTGTCTACTCTCAATATCATCACTACAATACTTAGCATACCTCAGTACCTCATCTACCGTGCCATTTTGCCAATTAATCATATGCTGTTTAATCATTTCACTAATCTCTGGTTTCAGCCCAAACACAAATCTGTATACGAAATGACTCATATCCTTTTCACTCAACTCCTCATATCCACTATACTGCTTGAAAACCAACAACAACCTTTCATAATAGGCATGTACAGACTCCTTACTTTCCTGTGTAGTTCTATCGATTTTTACCCAATCTGTTTCTTTAGGAGGAATCTTATTTTTCAAAAAGGTAATCACCTTATCGTACTTCCTCATCACCTCAGGACCTGGAGCTCCTGTCTTAGGATCTCTTGGATATTCTGTAGTTGGCCAGTCAACTGTAATTTTACACTCAGACCACAAATCAGTTGGCACCACTATGTCAAACAATCCATCTAAATCTATCCACAACACCTTTGAAACCTTTACAAACCTCTCTACTTGTCGGTACCATTCAACTGGTTTCTCTCTCAGCTTTGGAAATTCATTTGTAAATGACAGTATATCCTGCCTAGTCCAGGGAACATGCACATAACTACCACCTGGAGTTTCTCTCATAGGATATTCTCTGGCAACAGGTTCTTTTTCAGTTATCATAAAAGCCAAAGAAGCTTTGTCTGTAGTTTTCTCATTCTTTTTCGTCCATCTAACTTTCCATCTGTCCACATCACCCCATTTTCTCAGTAAAACAATTAACTCTTTTATCTGTGTCAGCCTTCCTGCTGTGTTCAAGTTTTCAATATCTTTCTCACAAAAGTCTACTCTGTATGGTTTCTGCAATGTTTTCACTTTCGCAAAATCTATTCCAATTTCACTGGCTATTTCTTCTAGTTTGTCATGTAAATTCTTTGCTCTCCATGTAATACTTTTGCACAGAAACATTATTTCATCATCCTGGTAATTTTTTATCTTTTCTGTACCAATCGTTCCTAGAATTAATTCTTCCATGTCAATTTTTAACCTAATTACATCTAATGGTTTTTCTTCTGGTTCTTTCATTTTAAATGCCTTCATCCACTCATTTAACTCATCAGGAGTCGGACCTATGGGTGTATTATTTAGTTCTATCCAGTTACCACTCTTTTCAGGAGTCTCTGTTGCAGATTCTGTTACCATATGCATTTTCCTACCATTACACTCATTCACAGTCAAATTTGTAGGTGGACTTGGTCTGTAAGTACTAGCCAAATTACTTGTACTTGCACTTGGTTCCATCCTTTCTTTTTCTCTCTGAAATTGTGAACTCATAGGAATCACTAAGGACCGTTCATCAATTTTCTGATTCTCAAAAACTGGTATTACTGGACCTATTGTTACAGGTACAGTCACAGCTTCCATGTTCTTCGTTAATTCCCTAATTTTCTCAGTCAGTTCTTTTGTTGTCCTTGCTAATTCACTTGCATTGTCACTTTCTACTCCTTCATTTTGTGAAGTTCCTATTTGATCTTGTGACCTATTTATTTCCATTCTTTTTACCGGACTTTTATTTCGCACAGTCTCTATTAGCGGCGCATTTGGTGTCACCACTGTAGAACTCTGCTGATATGGAGGTGGATTTCTATTTAAAATATCTTCCAGCAATTCATCATCCGTTTCACTCTCATGCATATATTTCTCCCTCTCCATATGTTTCTTTTTCTCAGTACGTTTTCTCTTAGTCTCTTCTTCAACTGTAAACGCCGGAAACAAACCTCCTGTCATGTTAGCACATCTCCATCGTTTTATTCTATCCTCATGATTTATTCCCCACATTCTTCCAGGCATAAACTCATGATCTCTTAAACCTCTGAATCTCTCCCGCTCATACATCTCATCCTCCCATTCCGTCAATGCTTCAAACTGTGTCGGTCTAGGTCTAGGTTCTAGATTTGTCATCTTTTCTCGCAAATTTCGCAAAACCGCTACACTAAATGAACCATTCTCAGGGAAAGCTAATGCACCATCATTCTTCGTATACTTTGCCCAATTTTCTAACCATATGCATGTATGATATCCATATTTCAGCATCATATGTGAAGCTGCTGATTTCGGCGGAGGAATTACTTGTCCCTCTCTAGTCACAACCTTTTTGTCTTTCTTAAAGAAATTCTTTATTTTTGTTGTCCATGACGTTCTCTCCCTTTCATACTTGTAATACGGCATGTTTTCAATTGGTTTTTCTCTTCAAACCAGCACTGTTCCGTGTACGGAACTTCAACCTATCACAGCGCGACTCACACTAACGCACCAATCAGAACAATTCCCTTCGTCCGCGGACCAACCAATCCTAGCGCGGCACTTTTCTATGTCACTCTTGACTCTGTGTTCACGTGACTAGCGCACTTATCCAATCCTAGCGCGGCACTGTCGATGTCACTCCTGCTCTTTTACCCCTCCTTTACAAAGATTATCGGCAAATTTTCTTTTCACTGTTTCTTCGTTAGTTACAACAATTAAAACAATTCCATAGTCTGATTCGCTAAACAAAGTGACAGCTTTGTCCTTTTACACAAGAATCCTGTATTTCCAGTAGGCAGCGCTTACCTCTACCCTACCACAGAATTATTAACTCTCGCCGATAAAGTAGCACTTCCCTCTACCTTACCCTTCTTTCAAGCAAACAATTAACTCGTTTCTCTGGGGATAAGACACATGTGGAGACTAGGCTCCTGAGAATTAAGGCCAAAGTTTCACAAGAAAACGTGATTTGCTATCTCAGTTACACACCTTTCGTACAGAAAATCCCTAACATAACACAACCTGTGTTATTACCAAAATGAATTCAGACCATGTACCAAATTCCATGTGACTTCTCTTGCCACACGTGTTCCACTTCCTACATCCCAGAAGCGTGAAAACTCACATATAACATAACGCGACTCAACATATAGTGTTAATCATAAAAAATAATCAATAATCAATAATCACTAAACTAATCTATAGAAACCATAACTCTGCTACCAAGAAATCTGATGCAGCGCGTACAATAAAAACTATTTTCCTCCTAGGTCACTTATCGGTCATCCAGGGGCGACTTATATTTTCCTCCACATGACGATGGGGCCCATAACATCGCCTATCACACACACACACACACACCTGGATTTCCTCTACACCTTTACGAAAATCTATACTCCTAGGAGAAACATGAGAACTAAAATGAAAAACATCATTTATGTACCGCTGAAGAGAGCCAGGATACCTTATTACTTTAACCTATCACTTTCTTAGTTATTTCTTAAGATATTCCTGCTCATTGTTTTGTCGATGGATCATCTAGTAAGAAATCAGTTGTAGTGATTGAGACCAGCTAAATCACAATAACCAATTACTAGTGTTACAATCATTTAGTAAAATAACCACTGAGTCGTTTGATTAAGAATCTTAAATTTTATATAATTTTTAAAAGCATGAAAAAGAATTTAGACTTTTATTCAATTTATTCATTCATTATTAATTCAAATATTTTATTAAGCAAATCAATTTTATTGCAGAAAGGAAATTTTGTCATGAAGCAAAAACCCTAATTACCTGCCTATCTTTCCTAATTTAGCCTAAGAATTTCTAACCTAAATTTAAGAATTAAAAATAACCTGATTCTCATACTCAACTGGAAAAATAAGGCAGCAACAGAAACTTCAGCTCGTCAGCATCAGCTACCTGCAACCCGTCTCATCTAACAGTCTTTCAGCATCTCCCGCTCAGTAGATGGATCGATCTGGACCACCAAGCACTGGAAGCCACCAACTCCAACACCGACTCTGACTGCGACTCTCCAACTCTGACCCCCTCCCACTAAGAGTAGGCCCTCTTATACCCTAATTCTAACTTTGCTAACTAATTGTTGCAACATTAATAACGCGCTTTTCTTTCATTGGTCCATTCATTTCATCTATTCATTCTTAATCAAGTTCTCCCGGATCCAACTTGTTCTTTCGGAATGTATATGTTCATTTCCTTTCTCACAGTTCAAGACATGTTTCCATCCGCTTCGATCAGTACATTTGTAACTTCTTTCGATACATTCGAGAACTCTGCAGGCATTGTCCTTTCTCTTAAAACGGTTTCCCACGGTTCTTTGCTGATCACCACGGCACACTATCAGTTCAATTAGGTCACATCAGCCTTTACCATTCTTGCATCCTAGCCTCTCAGCATCATCACGTGGTTAGCTTTTCTCCAACTTTTTCTCCCTTATCACGCGTTTCCCCCGCACATGCGCACTTCAATAACCGGCAGCCATTTTATATCGCCACTCGTTTATACTTAGAAGCACTATTTTGAAATAAACAAAACATAATTAAAATAGAGAAACATAGCCTTTTCGTTTCCCTCCCGTCATCTACGTACCCCAATTAGTTATTACCTAGCAGAAAGCAACATTTAAGCTGTTCCTTACTTACCATCACTATTGTTTTTGCAACGACACGTTTATATTCTATGAAGCACAATCATGCATTTATTATTTATTTAGTACGCAATTATTTTTATGTTATAATTAGACACACAGACATTCGTTAGTAGATTATTTAGCCCATGTACTTGCGTGTTACCCTTCCCTCACGTACATTGTTGATTAATACATTTAAACGAACATTTTATTAATTATTTATAAAATTTGTTAGGGGTTAAAATTTTTTATTTTCTTTGCTCCATCAGTGGGCAACCACCCCACACAGGAGGGAGGGTGGCCATATTAAGGCGCTGCTTCTTAACACTCGGTCTATTAAAAAACATGAGTTAGAGCTATATGACCTTCTACTTGACACCAATCCTGATTTAATGTTTGTAACAGAGACTTGGTTCAATGAGGGCTCTAACCCCACGATTGCCAGTGCTATCCCGCCAGGCTACTCGATCATAAGGAAGGACCGACCTGTGGGAAGAGGAGGCGGAATTGCAATTATTTTTATAAAAACTTTCTCATGCTCTATTTTACAGAATCAGGATATCGACGGTGCGGAAGTTCTTGGCTTCCTTTTCACCGCATCCGCTCACCAGTCAATAGCAGTCGTCCTCATGTACAGACCTCCTGGCCCCGCTGGAAAGTTCATTGAGTCACTTAGCCAAGCTATCGCTCCAGTAGCTACCAAATACAAGCACTGCTTGGTGTTAGGGGACTTTAATATCCATATGGATAATACAGCCGAGCCTGAGTCAATAAGGCTGCGGGAATCTCTGGAGATCCTTAATCTGTCTCCCTCCGTTAATCCTCCCACCCATGACAAGGGTCATATCTTAGACCAGATATTTTCTAATGCTAGAATAGAAACAGACACACCGCGCCCACTGGTATGGTCGGATCACTTTCTATTAGGTTTTAAAATCCCTAAGGTTCTACTCCACCCGCATTCCCGCGGGAAGCCCCGTCCATGTAACTTCAGACCATTTAGTCAGATTACGCCAGTTGCCATGAAGGCAACTATGAGTCAGTACCCGATTCCGTTTAGCGATGATCCTGAGATAGATGCACGCAGTCTTGAGAGTTGGCTAGAGGGTCGTGCCTCAGAGCTGGCTTCCCTCACCACTCGTGTGGCTAAATCAAATCGCACTTCTGCTCCATGGTTTACTGAAGCCCTTAGGAAATGCAGAAGTGCATGCAAAAGATTGGAGAGAGTGTGGCGTAATGAGTTTCATCCTGAGGACAAAGCCATATATAAACAAGCTCTGAAAGCCCACTATAATAAAGTTCGCGAAGAAAAGAAAAGTTTCTTATCCTCCAAAATTGAGGTAGCAGCACACAAGAGTAAAGAGATCTTCAAAATTGTCAAGGACTTCTCTTCTCCTAGTGCGGCGGGTACTCCATTTACCCCCACGCTGGCCTGGGTCCAACATATTGTGAGTTACTTCCACGATAAAATCTGTACGATCCAAAAGTCTTTTGCTATTTCACCCACAGCCAATGAAGACGAGGAGAGGTTTTTAGGCCTGGCCGGCTCTGGGGTCGGACCCTTTCTTACCCAGTTCCCTCCTATCTCCCTGGAGAAATCCCTGGAGAACACCTTGAAGTCTGGTTCTCCTTCTGACCCCTGTCCAGTAAAAATATTGTCGGACATTGCTGAGATTATAAATCCAGCTGTTAATTTGGTCTTGAATTCTTCATTACATTAGGGGAAGGTACCCAGCAGCTGGAAAAAGGCCAACATTATTCCCCTATTGAAGAAACCGTCAGCTGACCCATCAGTGGCCTCTAACTATAGACCTATATCTCTGCTGCCTTTTTTTGCCAAAGCTACTGAAAAGTACATTAAACCAAGTACTGACTGAGTACATAGAAGCCAACCACATACTCCATGAGAGTCAGTCTGGTTTTAGATCCCATCATAGTACCGAAACTGCTCTATTGGAAGTCTCGGAAACCATCAGAACACAGCTAGCTTGATAAGGGGGGGAAGTGCTGTGCAGATATTACTAGACCTATCCGCGGCCTTTGATACCGTGCCCCATGACTGGCTCCTGCAGAGCCTGCGGAACTGCGGGATTGGGGGCACGGTATTCAATTGGTTTGCTTCTTTTTTGAGCGATCGGCAGCAGGAAATCTTGTACCCCCCTTACTCAGCCCCCATTCCGCACATGAAAGTGGGGGTTCCACAGGGATCTATATTAAGCCCGTCTCTTTTTAACATTTATATGGTCCCGCTCGCACTATTAGCTGAGTCGTACGGCGCAAAGATAGTATCCTACGCCGACGATACTCAACTGCTGTTTACGTGCGACAAAGGGACGGACTTTAGGGGCAACGAGATTAACATCTGTCTGACGGAGGTTTTTCTTGGCTACGGCATAACCAATTAAAATGTAATCCTGAAAAGTCAGAGATTATCTTCTTTGGTTGCCCACCATGCGAATCATGGCACCGGTGGTGGCCTCGCAACATGTCCCCTCCCACTGCCCCAGTCAGTACGGTGAGGAATTTGGGGGTCAAGTTGGACGATACTCTAACAATGAAGGCCCAAATTCAAGCTGTCGCTGGCACCTGTTTCGACATGTTAAAAATCCTAAATAACTTCCTTCTCCTGCTACCGGTTGAGTACCGAAAGACCGTAGTACAGGCCTTAATCACATCCAGGTTGGATTACGTCAATGTTTTGTATCTGGGCCTACCTTAGTATTTACTGAACCGTCTGCAGGTGGTGCAGAATGCGGCGGCCAGAGCTATCCTCATGGTGAGACCCAGAACACGTATGACAACCCACCTGAAGGCCTTGCACTGGTTACCAGTACGGAAGAGGATACAGTTTAAGGCCCTGGTTCTGGCCTTCCGGGCCTTGCATGGCACATGAGCTGTATATCTCAGGAGAAGGGTCCAGCACTACGAGCCAAAACGTGCCTTGAGGTCCTCGGGACAGGCCCTAATACTTATTCCGAAATTTGCCCGTTCCCGGACTGGCGGTCGCTCCTTTCAAGTACAGGCTGCCCGCGCATGGAACCGTCTGCCTCTTCATCTTAGGCAGGCCCAGGACCTGCTCTCCTTCAGGAGACAGCTAAAAACCTGGCTGTTTCAGCAATAGTCCTCCGTGGGCAGATGGCCTCTTGGTTTTGGTTGCCTGTTATCTGGTAGTCCTTAGCGCCGGGACACTCCGTGGAGTAGCCGTGCGCTTTATAAATACCTATTTTCATTTCATTTCATTTTGTAAGTTTTACAGTGCGTAGGGAACTGTTCTGGGCAGGTACACTGCTGTAGAAGTGTGTGTACTGGGGTAAACATCTTATCACTGTTCTCATGGGACGGAGTCATCATTGAACACAGGACAACTGCACATAATGCCAATTGCCTACCCCTTAGACATTGTTGCCAATCTGACCATGACCTATGTGTACAAGTGTCTGACTCAGAAACATGTTGCATGTGAACTAAGGGTCTGTCACCATGTCATCCTTACAGATCAACTCCCATGAGAAGGCCAAGATGTGGAGGACCATCGCCCGGAAGGAGCGCGACGTGGGGATGGACACTCGGCGCGTCCATAATTGCCGCAAGAGGTGGCAGGACCTTCGTGGCTGGACCAAGAAGATCGCTGAAGTCAAGCTGGGCCTGTCACTTCCAGGCAAGAGGGGCGGGCGCCGAACCGTAACCCCCCACATGCTCCGCGGCCTAGCGGTGGTCTTCCCTGACTTGGATGGGCAGTTGAAAGCCAAACAGCAGCAAGGAGGGGGTGAGTACATGCCTTGTTGCACAGCTTTCTTTAAGCATGCATGTTGTAGTATCTTAGCCTGCTGGGCCTTTTACAGGTCGGAAGTCAGTCAAACCCACTGTTAATTTTCAAATGATGCATATGTAGAAGGATCATTAGATGCATAGTTATGCCCCTTTCATCAGGGACATGTGAAGAAGTTATGTTCAGGGTAGTGACAATAGTGCAATGCTCATGTGATCAGCACAAATTACAAAAACATGTGCATGGGGATAACCTTCAGCACTAATGCGATAGCTCGACATGTGTCAGCACATTGACTAATATGTGAGCCTTGTTTCAGTGTGGTTTCAACAAATCTGTGAAGTATGTTGTCATTGGAGCACTCAAGTATGGAAAGTTCATGATATACATCCCGGCAGCATGTGTTGTCTATGTTGAGGCCTTTGTGAGTTTTGCTTGGTCAGTGTGCCAATGTTTGGTCCCAGCCGTGCTGCTCAGTGTAATCAAATGTATTCCATGGGATAATCACTGCTATGCTAACTCTGGTCTCATGTCACACTGGCCTTACACATGATGATGTGGAATATTCCATTCTCTCCATTCAAAAGAGTGAGTACATGTGTCTGACTCTGTAACAGTCACAACACATGCAATTTGGTGTCAAACACAGGTGGTCACTGGTGGAAACATGGCTGAAATTGTATGGTATGATGTTAGATACACATTCACAACAGTTGACATGTGTGTAAATGCTCTTGACTATTCATACTTGAGGGTTTTGTAAACTATATGTATGATTCATCACTGTCTGATTGAGAGATATCAAATGTGCATCATTTTGGAAAAAGTTAGCAAATTGAGATGGAAAATAAGAGCAATGTAAGCTGTAGAAAGTGTGCAATATGTCTAATTGAAGTGAGGGACAATCAGACTTGGGCCATATAAATGGGGACTTCAGCAGTCTAGACAGGATTGGTACACAGTGTTGACTGGACTCATGAAGAATATAGGTTCAATACTAATAGTCTGTACAGACAATGCACCCAGACGTGCCAGTGGCATGGTGTTCCACCTGAAGCATTGTGAAGATGCAGTCATCAGACTTGGAAATGTGTTGACCATTTTTCACATCTTAAAATGGTGACCTGTTTACATTGTGCACAACATTCTGATTCATCTTCATGACACTGTGCATAGATGACACAAGACAGTGTGCCACGTGCCTCTCCCTCTAGCTATGCCTACTACCTTGGTGTCTCCACAATAATAGTCAGATGTGTGACCTGACAGTAGAGAACTTAAGTTACAGGACAAATGAGCACAATCACTGTTATCTGTGGGACATGACTCATGCAATGACTACGCAATATTGATGTTTGACAAGGAAGACATTTGACCTGTAACATTTGAGTCCATGGTTCACAATTTGATAACTAGGGATTGCAGAATGGATACCATGTCTCAATTCAATTGTGTGAATCCTATTCCCATTGTGAGTTCTAAACTCCCTTGCATGAGATGAGACAGGTATGTCAGGACACAAGACCTTCAGGAGCAAAAGATGATACATCACCTGCTACATAGTGAAATAGTTGACATTGTGGTTGTGTCATTTGATGTTGATACACCCAATGTTGTAGATTGCATCATGTGTGAGGGATCAATGGTTAACTTGCAGACTAACAAGTGCCATGTGTGTTAATGTAGCAAGAGGTAATAGCAGTAGTCAATATGATGTATTTGTTTGATCTGTGAAGATTTGTAATGTTACCTATGTGTCAAGTACATACGGATGACTTATGTGATTCTTTTTCATTCTTGTTCACAGCATCATCAGCGGCCAGCGGAGGAGGCAGGCCACGGATGTAGGGGAGCAGTTTGTCAGTCTGGGTCCACTGATGAGTCAGAGGAGGAGGGACCCAGTGGCGCAGAGGGTGAGGGGAGCCTCACTGAGGGCAGCTCTGAGACAACATTAGCAGGCTCTGAAGCAGAGTACAGCTCCAGTGAAGACTCCCTTGTGGTGGTGGAGGAGACAGGGACTGGATCCTCAACATCAGAGTCCACCACCACCACTACCATCTCCACCCTCCCAGCTGCTCCCCATTCCACTGTCCGTGGCCACTCCCCTAGAAGGGGACCCGTCTCCTTTGCGCCAGGCACCTCACACCCTGCCCCGGTCTCCCTTGCTGCCCTGAGTGTGGAGGCCATTGACATCCTGAGGCAGATCTCTGTTGGCAGACAGCAGTGCTGAATGTCCTCCAGGTGCATACCACTCATTTGACACAAATGGTATCATTCCTGGAGCGCATTCACTCGGACATGTCTGCCCTACACAGATCCAATCAGCCTCTGGCCTCCACACTGACAGCAGCAGTGTCCCAGTTCCAGAAGTCCCTCCCCTCCTACCTCTTCCCTATCCACTCTCCCAACTGCCCTACCTGACCCAAGCACACGCAAACACACATGCACACACCTCAACAGCCACACGCAGCACACAAACGCACAGACACAAGGAGAAACCCACACACATGCACACTCAGGAGACATACAGCACACTAACCACCATGGACATACCAGCAGACGACACACATACATCCACAGACACTCCGCAGACCTCAGAACCCTCAGCCTCCACACCCCTACCCTTGCCTCTCCTGTTCCCCCTCTGCCCAGACACTCTAACTCTGTGACATTTGTCTCTTCCCTACTGACACCTCCAAACCCCCCAAAGAAGAAGAGGCAATCCACCAACCTGACCAGGCATCTAAACCTGCCACCCACCCCTCGCTGAGAAAACAATAAGCCCAAAACAACCCCTCCCCCAAATCCACCCGGTCTCCCAAGCCCAAACCCCTTCCACCAGCCCAGCCCAGCACCTCAAGCACAAAAAAAACCCTCCCAAAAAGTTTGAGTCCCTCCCTATCCTTGTCTACACCGTGGAGCATTACACCATCCCCAAAATGCTCAAACCAAGCCCATGCCCCCCTCATTCAAGCCCTCACACTACAGCTGCCCCCCCTCAGTCTGAGCCTACCACTTCAGTGGACCCAAAGCCCCCTGAAACTGACCCAACCACTGCAGTGGACTCACACACACCTCCTGATCCCATCCCTCCCAAAACCCAACCCAGTCCTCCCTAGTTGTGTCCCTTTGGTGCCTGGCATGCCCCCTAGATGCCCCTCCCAGGGAAGGTGACCCCTTGCAGGATTTGTGCATGCAAGAGTCGATGGGCAAGATGTGTGGGCCCATTAAGTCTATGGACATTTTTGGACTGGCCATTGGCCTTGTGTTATTTATCTGCTTATTCATGCAGAATAAAGCATGTTCACAGTTTTTTATATCTGATTTCTGTGTCCCCCAAATAGTTTTTTAGTTAACTGTAAATCATGTACAACTAGTAGTGTAGGTATACGATGATGTTAGTATGGCATGGATTACATATGGTCCATGGAGTATGTTACCTTTGACAGTATGTTGTCAAGATTTTGGTGTCTTCATTTGCTGTGTGTCATCATCCACCTCAGTTTTGGCTATGAGTGTGACATGAAGTCACAAACCTTTACTCTTTTACATCACAATTGCACATAGCTCATGATGTCAACATAGTGCAAGTGCCTCAAAGTGCAACAGTTTAGGAGAAGCATGCTGCATATGTTTGTAATGTGCAGGAAGACCACTGTCTCATCAATACACCTGGATACAGATGGAGTTTGACTACATGGTAGTGACTTTGGACACACCCATGTACACAAAGTGATGTTACAATACTTGTATGTGACTTGATAGTGGTGGACCCATGTCTGTGTCTTCTTTTGATCTGGTAGACTAGTGGCAATGACAACCTTTCCACAGGTGGCATGCCACTGTGGGCAAATTCCCTTCATGGCTGTGTACTCATCTGATCCATTTCCTGAGCACATGGTGAGTGTAAGGTGAGCAGTATTCTCACAGTCTTCCGACCCTGTTGCCTCCAAGTACTCCACTTTCTGCTGAGATTCATGTTTGGCAAGGTGTGTGTGGTCTTAATAGTCCATTTTTTTCTAATTTATATGTCAGTCATGCCATCCTGCTTTTGTTTGGGGACATCACGTGTATGGTGTGCTTTGTCTGTCCTAGCTTGGAATTTCATATTTACAACCACATACCAGTCGCTGTTGAGCATATGAATTGTGTGTATCTTGTCATTTGTGGATGACTGACAATGTGGTCCTTTGGAGCTATGCTTGATGCAGTTCCAGATCACACAGAGCTGAACTATGAGTGCTGTTATGTCTGTTGAATTGCCCAGTGCTACATGTGGTAAGCCAAGAGGACAGTGAGTCCACAGAAGTGTTGTGGGTCCGTCTGCAGTGCAGATGCTACAGGAGCCAGTTTCACATCCATGCTCTTAGTTACCACACAGGAAACAATGTGTATTTTTGAATGTGAGGCCTAGTTGCAGGTGTGTTATCCAAGGTTCATGTTGCATGTGCTGAGCTTGCTTAAACAAGGGAAAAGGTGAGAGAGACTAGTATGTCCAATTTTGAAATGGAGTGGAGATTCATACGTCATGGTGGCAGGACAAATTTAGTGATTGTCAGCGAGTGTAAGGTATGAGTTAAGTTCATAGGCAGTTATTGTGTAGGAGACGTGAGGTAGCCACATTGTCCCAATGTAAGTGGTTAAACATACGGGGGCGTGAATCAGAGTATGTGAGTGTCACAATGCGGAGATTGGTTAACACTAACCTGGCAAGCCGGATACAGCGGGAGTGATGGAAGATGCCAAGTTACCCTTTCCCCTTATATGGAACCACCTGCGAGTATGTATAAACCCACTCCGCAGATCACACCACAGTAGGGGAAGGGGAAAAAAGGGACAAACGGAACAATAAAGTTGCAGCAGCGAAAACACTCAATGGAGCGCTGATTTGGATTTGTAGACTTCACTCCTATGGTAGCCCCGTGTTCCCTGTATATGAGACACAACACAACACACATGAGTTTCCACACTAATCCTTCAATCTATATCAATGTTCAATATGTGATGTACTGCACTTACAGTTAATGCTGCTGCACTCATTCCAATATAAAAAGGCACAAAAGGTAAAAATAAAGAAAAGAAAGCAAGATATATCTTCACCACGTTTCCACAGAGGTAAAGTACACACTGTAGCACAGATACTGTTTTTAGATAGTCAGCAAGCAGCCAAAGCAATGTACTTATCTGTGACCAGATAATCCTCTGGTAACGGTGATTGTTTCTTCAAGGTTCCAAGGGAAGCCTCTTCTTATACACACTATTCCAGCGTGTGTGGGCGAGCAACCAAAAAAAGGGAATGAAACACAAACAAGAACTCCGAACCTCTCAACGGCTCTTGGAAAACGTGGGAGTCAATCTTGACTCGTAAATACCCTCCAGCATCTGTAAGCAGCCTAAATTTGGCTTTTCAAGGGAAAAAAACAAAGTGAAGCGCCTCAGTGCGCTTCCAGGGACTGTGATTACACCCCAGCACGAATGCGAGTGGAAAGTGAAGCGCTTCCGTGCGCTTCCAGGAAACTCCTACTGCTGGAACCAAGATGTGGCGACAGCGTGATCGCACCCCAGCGCGAAATGCGAGCAGAACCCTGCTCATAGCAGCTTTTTTCGCCGTCAGACACGGCGTTCTGCGGGAATCAGGAATGTGCTGATTGTAAGTCAGCAAGCACGACAACCGGGAGCAGACTTCAGGTGACAAGCACCGGTGAATGTGCGGGAGGAGTTTAAGTACAGAAAGAAGAAGAAGAGGTAGGACAAGACGCACTCCCTTGGCATTCTGGGAGATGCAGTTCCACCCATACACTCCTCATTCATTCCTTCGTGTTATCAACAGTGTACTTCCCGTATCATGCCTATGTTTAAACGTGACAGAACCCCCTATCAACGACCGATGTCTCGGCGGTCCACCAGGCTTAGTGAGAAACCGGGAGTGAAAACGCCGTAGGAGGCCAGGGCAATGAAGGTTGGCACTCGGTTCCCAAGAGCGATCCTCAGGACCATACCCTTTCCACTCAATGAGATAGTGCACCCGTCCCCTGATGTGTTTGGAGTCAAGTATGTTTTGTACTTCGTACTCCTCCTCCCCTTCTATCTCCACAGGCCTTGGTTTCTTGGGCAATCTGGTAACAGGGAGACAGGGCCGTAGGAGGGAAACATGAAACACTGGGTGGATGTGCCAAGTGGAAGGGAGAGTTAGCTTCATGGCTATGGGGTTGATTACACTGTGGATTGGATAGGGACCCACGAATTTCGGTTGCAGCCAGGTGTTACCCTTAAATTTCAAATGTTTCGTGTTAAGCCACACCTTATCCCCTACCTTATAGGACGGCTCTGGTGTCCTCTTTTTATCTGCGTTTTGCTTATCTCGGGCTCTGGCTACTTCCAGGTGTGTTTTGGCATTATGTAACACCAATTTGAGATGAGCATGGTGTTCTTGTATTGTGGGATGTGTGGAGGCAACTGGCTGTTCAAATGGTAGCATGTTAGGATGGTAAACGTTGAGGCAAAAGAAGGGAGAACATCCCAAAGAGGAATGGTCTGCATTGTTATATGCGAACTCCGCAGTCCATAAAAGTGTTCTCCATTCTTCTCCGTGTTGTAAAGTAAAACATCTTAGGTACTGCTCTAGGGTCTGGTTCAGCCTCTCAGTTTTGCCGTCAGTCTGAGGATGATAACTCGTAGATAGTCGAGCATCGATTTTCACGACATCACATAGTGCTTTCCAAAACCTGGACGTGAATTGGGTCCCTCTATCGGTAATGATGATTGAGGGAATTCCATGTAAGCGTACTATGTGTTGTAGGAATGTAGTAGCCAGTTCCCCTGATGTGGGTAGGTTGGTTAAAGCTACAAAATGACCCATCTTGGTTAAGTGATCTGTGACTACAGGAATGGTGTTATGACCGAAACTAGGAGACATTTCCACGATAAAGTCCATAGACACGGTGTGCCACGGGGCTGGAGGTAAGGGTATGGGTCTGAGTAATCCGCTGGTGCTGAGCCTTGGCCTGCGTACAAATGGAACATTCCGAGACATATTTTTCATTGTCTTTCCGCAGTGTTTCCCACCAGAAGTATCTAGTCATGTTTTTCAGGGTCTTTTGTGTTCCCAGATGACCACCCAAGGTAGAATCGTGAGTCCATTGCAAGACTTTCCGTTGCAGTGGCCCTTCAGGTATGTATAGCCGTTTGTCATAAAACAGCAAGTTATTCACAGCGGATCTGTGTTGCGGTTCTTTGGTAACCCACTCATGTTCATCCAAGCTCTCGACTTGTTTCTTAACTAACGTCTTCTAAGAATGCAGAAGACGTCGTCAACGCCATTATTTCCGTCAGAAAGGAAGCCTTCTGAAGTATAATGGGGGGTTCTTCTGCTGGGGCTAGGCCGGTTTCAGGAACTGGCATGGGTCTTGAAAGTGCATCAGCCTTACCATTTTGTGGTCCTGGTCGGTATTTGATCACAAAGTCAAAGTCCGAGAAAAACAGTGACCAGCGGAGCTGTCGAGGGGTCAGGGCTCTAGCACTCTTTAAAAAGAGCAGATTTCGATGGTCAGTGTATATTTCCAGCTTGTGTCTGGCCCCCATTAAGTGGTGTCTCCATTCCTCACACGCTCTCTTTATTGCCAACAGCTCTTTGTCGGTGATGCTGTAATTCACCTCGCATGTGGACAATTTCTTGCAGAAGAAGGCAACGGGATGAAGCTGACCTGTCTCGGGATGCCTTTGGGAAAGGATACCTCCAATGGCGTAGTATGAGGCGTCTGTTTCTACCACAAATGGCTGACTGGGATCAGGATGCCGTAAGACCGGGGCACTTGTGAAGCATGTGTTGAGCGTTTGGAAAGCCTGCTCCGCAGCATCAGTCCATAAAAAAGTGGCTCCTTTCCGTAGAAGGTTTGTTAAGGGTTGAATGATTCTGGAAAACTCCTTAATGAACCTCCTATAGAAATTTGCAAAACCAAGGAAGCTTTGCAGGGATTTCACACTAGAGGGTGATTCCCATTGGATGATGGCATGTATTTTCTTTTGGTCCATACAGAGACCATTGGGTCCGATGACATACCCCAGAAATTCTACTTCTGAGGTGTGGAAAAGGCATTTTTCTAGCTTGGCGTAAAGAGCGTACCGCTGAAGGTGCTCTAGAACCGCTGACACGTGATGTACATGTTCCTCCAGGGACGCCGAGTAAATCAGGATGTCATAGATATACACGATGCATGAGACATCCAATAAGCCCCTTAACACTTCGTCCATGAAATACTGGAATGCGGCGGGGGCGTTACATAGGCCAAAGGGCATTACCCGATATTCATACAGCCCAAATTTGGTACGAAAGGCCGTTTTACATTCGTCCCCTCGCCACACCCGCACCAGATGGTAGGCTCCCCGGAGGTCCAGTTTGGTGAATACTTTGGCTCCCTTCAGCTGGTCCAGCAGAACAGGTATCAAGGGCAGAGGATATCTATTCTTCTTGGTCACTCTGTTGATCGCCCTATAATCGATACAAGCCCTTAAGCCCCCTTCGCGTTTCGGAATGAAGAACAGTGGTCGAGGAAGCAGGGGAGGACGAAGGACGGATGAAACCAGAGGACAGCAATTTATCCAGGTATTGTTGCAGATAGGCGGTTTCAGCCTCAGTGAGGGCGTATATACGGCTGCAGGGTATGCAGGCACCGAGCTCCAGGTCTATCGCGCAATCATAATCCCTGTGTGGAGGCAATTTGCTTGCTTCTTGTTCGCTGAACACTTCCTTGTACTGCTTATATTCTTCCGGTAGTGTGGAGATAAGGCACACACTCTGCGTACTGCAACCACTAGCAAGTAGTTCAGCTGGATTCTCTGTTTGGTATGGCATTTGGACTCTCTCTCTGGTACAATGTTCCGAACAGAACGAGGAGTTCATGGTGACTGTGCGGGCTGCCCATTTCGTTTCTCAGTTCCAGGTTTTCCCCCCCGAAATGCATCTAGTTCCATCCGCAAAGCGGTCAATGTTTCCAGCACTGAAGTAAGAACAGTGTTGGTATCCATCGCTCAGGCTGTAGGTAACCGTGGGCTTGTCACTCTGTCACAATGCGGAGATTGGTTAACACTAACCTGGCAAGCCGGATACAGCGGGAGCGATGAGCGATGGAAGATTCCAAGTTACCCTTTCCCCCTATATGGAACCACCTGCAAGTATGTATAAACCCACTCCGCAGATCACACCACAGTAGGGGAAGGGGAAAAAAGGGACAAACGAAACAATAAAGTTGCAGCAGCGAAAACACTCAATGGAGCGCTGATTTGGAGTTGTAGACTTCACTCCTATGGTAGCCCCGTGTTCCCTGTATATGAGACACAACACAACACACATGAGTTTCCACACTAATCCTTCAATCTATATCAATGTTCAATATGTGATGTACTGCACTTACAGTTAATGCTGCTGCACTCATTCCAATATAAAAAGGCACAAGAGGTAAAAATAAAGAAAAGAAAGCAAGATATATCTTCACCACGTTTCCACAGAGGTAAAGTACACACTGTAGCACAGATACTGTTTTTAGATAGTCAGCAAGCAGCCAAAGCAATGTACTTATCTGTGACCAGATAATCCTCTGGTAACGGTGATTGTTTCTTCAAGGTTCCAAGGGAAGCCTCTCCTTATACACACTATTCCAGCGTGTGTGGGCGAGCAACCAAAAAAGGGAATGAAACACAAACAAGAACTCCGAGCCTCTCAACGGCTCTTGGAAAACGTGGGAGTCAATCTTGACTCGTAAATACCTTCCAGCGTCTGTAAGCAGCCTAAATTTGGCTTTTCAGGGAAAAAAAACTAAGTGAAGCGCCTCCGTGCGCTTCCTGGGACTATGATTACACCCCAGCACGAATGCGAGCGGAAAGTGAAGCGCATCCGTGCGCTTCCAGGAAACTCCTACTGCTGGAACCAAGACGTGGCGAAAGCGTGATCACACCCCAGCGCGAAATGTGAGCAGAACCCTGCTCGTAGCAGCTTCTTTCACCGTCAGACACGGCGTTCTACGGGAATCAGGAATGTGCTGATTGTAAGTCAGCAAGCACGACAACCGGGAGCAGACTTCAGGTGACAAGCACCTGTGAATGTGCGGGAGGAGTTTAAGTACAGAAAGAAGAAGAAGAGGTAGGACAAGACACACTCCCTTGGCATTCTGGGAGACGTAGTTCCACCCATACACTCCTCATTCATTCCTTCGTGTTATCAACAGTGTACTTCCCGTATCATGCCTATGTTTAAACGTGACAGTGAGCTTGTTAGACTGGTTAAATCCTGTGCAAGGTATGGTATGAATAGGTAGATGTGATAGGGGTATAACCAGTTAGACAAGGATGAATTCTGAGGTGAGAGCTGTAGTCTGTGTCTCTACAGTGAGAGATGACTGTAACAGGGCAGTTTCAATGAGTGAGGATAGTTGTTAATGTGCATAAGTCAATGGGGGTATGGAGCTTGGAAGTCATATGTGGATGTGACAGGGCCACAGTAAGACAAGGTTAAAATTGTCATTTATAACAAAGTGGATACGTGTATCTAAAGGGTATACACCAGTTGTGTAATTTAGGAGGCTGAACGGTGACATATGAGGTATTGTATAGTTGATGTATGTTGTGTTTGAATCTGTGGATGCATTTGTATTAGAAATGACAATCTGTAGAACTTAAGCAGAGTATGGTGCGTGTATGTTGATATGCAAATGGCTGAGGACATATTCATTGAGCATTGTAAGTGTCTTTATGTGAGATGTGGTGATGTCTTAAGTGAGCTTGTCAGAGTGGGCTGTGATGCTACACGTTGTGATATGATTGCAGTCTAAGACATTACTGAGGGCGCAACTGGTGATGAGAGTGGTCCATTTTACATGTTACGTTTGACGTCTGCTGAGGAGGTGATGAGTACAGTACATTGTGTACATGTCATGTATGTGAGAGGTGTTGTGTACATAGTGATGAAGAGTGGTTCTGTGAATGTAGGTGTGGATGTAAGAAGGGCAGCGCAAGTGTGAGATTGTAAGGATCAGGTTGGAAGAGTTTGAGTACAATGCTTGAGCTTGTGGAGCAGACATGCTTTTCTGTCTAGATGCACCAGAGGGTGCTTATGACATGCTTGTATGTGTATGATAGTTTTGAGAGATGAGCATGTAGTTTGAGGTGGATGTGAGAGGGGTCATACCCGCACAAGTATAGTTCATGCATGCCATGAGGTAATGTACAAATGTGTAGATTATGTGTATGTAAGTATGCCAAAACAGTTATCAGATGAAATATGAGGATGTGGTATGTGTTTGCTACAGCCTGCTGTCTGCCACTGAATGTTCATGACTGATTGCTGTAAAGGCCGCTCTGAGTACATTGGCATATGCAAAACCTATTCTCCTTACAGGACAGTTTTTCTCCACCTAGCCTTGCCTTGTCTGAGTTGTGTGTGGGCAGCTGTGGGGAAATACCCTTTGTAGGTAGGTGTAGACACTGATTGGTCATTCTTGCCCTTGCTTACTGACGTTGGTTGGAGGTGGTGATTGCTTATATCGTTACATCCTGATGCCGAAACATTGGATCAAAGTCCATTGCTTAGAGGGCTATAGCCCCCTCAAGTGAGAAGTCAAGGATGTGTGTTGTTGTGCCACCTGGGGCCCGACTACTCCAGAAACGCATCCCCATACTTCACAGTAGACTACACACACAGTTATTAATGGCATTCTGACTTTGAATGTTAGAGGTATGGGGACACCAAGGGAGATGGACACATTATGATGATATATCTGATTGTGCTGAGGAAAACACATTGCACTGTATGCAGACACACATGTGACACTGGAACATTACACCCAGTTCCAATGAGTGTTTGCATTGACAATATTTTGCAACCTCTAATCTGGTTTGGCAAGGGTAGCCCTTGTGTGTGTCCACGGGGGCTCCTATTTTGCCCATTAAACACTGCCCTAGAGCATGAGGGCAATATGTCTTTGTGGAAGGTCTCCTTGGCGTTTTCATAGATTTTTAGACAGTGTTTCAGTGCTAAATGTGTACAAAGCAGACTTCATTCTGCACATATCCCTCATCGTCACAAGATGTACCCATATTCCCTGGCTTGAGGATGGCTATGTCGATTGTGTTTGGGAGCCACATATTGAGCCCCCCCCGGCATCCTCACCAGTGCTGGCAGCTTATCTTCCACAATAGGCTGTGCACTAGACCCTCCAACACTGTTGGTGGATCCTACATACGGAGACTCAAGCGTACTCCTACTACTCTGCAGGACATAATCTGAACATTCCAAATGGTTTTTTTTGCGGCACACACTACAACCTGAGGAGCTAGATGCAGAATTGATATGAATGACATTCTCCGAAGATTACCGTGTACACATACAGATTGGGAGTTATGTGCAGCGCCCCCAGTACACACATGGTGACTGTATCCTCCCTTGTTGTTGGCCCATGCTTATTTCAAAACCAAGATGTATTTTGTCTGCAAATAATTCAATGACGAATGTGACACAACCACTTCTAGGTTGTTGTATTGAGAGGCACTGAAATCAGTAAAGAGTGGCTGGGTCTGTGGAGTAGTGTGTTGTCTGGGCCAATATCCTCTGGGCTTTAATGTACACAAAGGCATCACAATGTCATACTTTTGTGAGTACATTGGAGTTCTGTTGCCTTGCGATGTTTTAGTGTGTGTTGTGGTGGACGCATGCATTAACTTTGTGATACATACATATGTGTGGTTATGGCAATTCCTGTTCCACCGTCAAAAGTGTGTTTCTACTAGTATTTGGCGGGCTAAGTGTACCTACCTTATGATGACATTCCCTCATTGGACATGCACAACATGCTAGGGACCCATGGTCGGATTGGGATCAGAATGATGCTCGGGCACTCTGAAAGTAATTGGCAAACATTCTGTGATCATCTCTTTCATTGTAGCCTATGTGCTTTTATCTGTCAAGGGAGGTTTCACAAAGGCACACTGCTGCTGATCAAGGGGGTGGTGTGTAGGTTAGACTGTCCAAATGAGACTTACATACAATGCAACCTCCCTGCACCTGCCATGACCTGAAAGTGATGGGCGTGTGGGGGAGATGACACTGCTTCTGTCAAGGCACGCAAGGCAGTTCGCCAAGGTGACCATGCTCTAAAGGCTGTCCCCCAGCCTCAATTTACAGCACAGCTGGTGAGCGGACAACATACTGCCGCGACATTGCAGTGGCCTGGTGGGGACTGTGGAAGTGAGTCAGTCTCTTGGTGTGGTTTACAAAGGCCCCAAAACCGTGGCCCACAGGTGACCCTGATGCACCGGCCCATCGACCAATGTCCAATTTCCCGCATAACCAATCCAAGCCTATCCAGAACACTTTCTGATCAAACTCAACACCCATAGGGCTCTATGGGTTTCAGCCCCCCCGTCGTGTGTGTCAGCCCAGGCTGAGACAGCTTCCACACACACACATACAGTCCTTGAGCTGCTGTGGGTGGCTGGTCTATCATGTTTGTGCATCAGCACCTGAGTATTTCACAGCTTTTTAAGGGACCATTTACTAGATGATGAGGCTTTGTTTGTTTGGTCCCAAGAGCACCAGCATCTCCACTCTGCCCATTCGTCAAAGTTGCCAGTTACTTTTGCTGCCACAGTGTGGGAATGCATTTCCTGAAAAATGACCATTGGGTTTGTATTTTTAATTCCTGCAGCATGTACACCACCTGTAGGTATTGAGGCACTTTGCATGAGCACCAGTTACATTGTTCAAGTACACATAGCTGGGGATATTAGCCCCCCAACCCCAGATTTGCCTCTACATTGTTGGGGGTATTAGCCCCCCAACCCCAAATCTGCCTACACATTGCTGGGGGTATTAGCCCCCAAACCCAGATTTGCCTCTACAGTGCTGGGAGTATTAGCCCCCAACCACAAATTTGCCTCTACATTGCTGGGGGTGTTAGCCCCCCAACCCCAGATTTGCCTCTACATTGCTGGGGGTATTAGCCACCCAACCCCAGATTTGCCTCTACATTGCTGGGGGTGTTAGCCCCCCAACCCCAGATTTGCATCTACATTGCTGGGGGTATTAGCCCCCAACACCAGATTTGCCTCTACATTGCTGCACCTGTTAGACCTCCACCTCCCAATTTTGGCTGGACATTACTGGGAGTATTAGACCCCAGCCTTCCCTTTGGGTCTGAATTGCTGGACGTATTACCCCCCCCAAAAAAATGCCTCTACATTGCTGCAAGTATTCCCCCCACCCTAAATTTAATTGTAGTTGCGCCCCTGCTTTCTATTGTATTGTCTTTGGAGGGTTAGTTACGTTATTGTGTAAGGGTAGGTGTCTAACTTACCGTCTGCAACAACCGCGTCGGTTGGGGTTGTGGTATTTATCGTAGATGTAGAGTATAGGGATGACATGCGCGATGGGATACATGGCTGCACAGTCTCGGTCGCAGGAATCGCGTTGTGGTGTGATTCTGAGCTGAAATACTCCCCTTCCGGACGCTCTGACGTGTTGGTTGTGGCGACCGATTTGGCGCATAGGAAGTACGCATCGTACTTGGGCATTCGGAATCGGACTGAGAAGTACCTCTGGAATACTCCATTCTGCGTTTCCAGGGAGTTCTCATTGGGAAAGTCCAGTCGGATTCAGAGTGACCGAGTCGTTCGGTAAGTAAAGGGTTTTGGGCATCATACTGCGTTGTTTGGGAAAACCGGATCCCAGTACGAGTCGGTTGAAAGGTCTGACTCTGGACGGCTCTAGGATGGCCTTCCAGACGAGATCGAAATCGGGCCCTTAGTCTTCAGGGTGCTGAAGGCTTTGACTTGCACTTGAGTGATGTAATTAAGGTGTGGATGTTCAAATAGCTTTCCCAAAATTTGCTAAAGTTGTATAGAAGCTTGTTGGGATTGGCCATGGAGTTGATAGAGAGAGAGATGAGTTCAAGCATTAGGTTGTCTATGAAGAAGTCTTTGATGGATCTGAAGGTTTGGTCTTCTGTTTTGTGCTGACCCTGGTTTGTTGGTAGCATACTGAGCAGGGATATAGGGATGGCAAAGTGATCAGTCTGGGGATATGGTTGGTTTTATTGGATTTCTGTTGATTTGAGAAGACAAGGTTGAGGATGTGGCCTTTCGAGTGTGTTGGTTGTGTGAAATGCAGTGCCACATTGAGCGTATCAATAAGGTAGAAGAGGCTGTTATTTTTTGAGCTTGTATTATCTGAGTGGTTGAAGTCAACCGAGGGTGGTGTAATCATGTGGGATGGACGAGGTGGTGAGGATATCTAAGAATTTATCAATTAAGTCCTTTTTCTGCCCGAGAGGCCTATAGATAAGATGGAAGGTGGCGGTGTGTGTGGGAAATGGCATGTCAGTGGCTCCATAGAGTTCAGTGTTACTTGCTTGCCTAGGGTGCAGGTTGAAGAGGAGTTATGGATGAAATCAAGGCCTCCTATCTTTTTATGTGCACGGTCCATATGATGGATGCTGTAACCTGTGGGTAGAAGGATGTCTAGGATGAGCGAATATGTGGGCGTGAACTATGTTTCGTGATGAACAGAGTGCCAAGCTCGTGATAGGTGATGAGAAATTCGCTGTATGGTGTGTGGAGTTCTGCAGAGCGAGCGTTCATGAGCATGAGTTGAAATGTGTATTCTGTAGTTTGAGGGTGTGTGGTAGTCTGGTATGTGCATAAGTCTATATCTATGTGTTGTGCGAATGCTATATGAAGGTCTGTGTCGTCATGTTCATCTGGGGAAGATTGAAGTTATTGGCTGTATGGGTTTCTCATTGATTCATAAGATTTTACACACATGCCTACAAAGCTCTCCACGACGCAGGACCAGCATATCTGAACCACTGCCTCTCATTCCACGTACCCGCCAGACAAATTTGCTCCATCCAACTTGCCCTGGCCACCGTCCCACGGATTAACAAGACCAGAACCAGCGGAAGACCCTTCTCCTACCTCACCACCAAGACCTGGAATACCCTGCCCCTTCACCTCAGGCAATCCCTGTCGCTGACCCAATTCAGGAAGGATCTCATGGCACTTCGACTGAACCTCCACGCCCAGACGGATCAGCAGCCCCATCCCCAACACCTTGAGACCCTTACAGGTGAGTAGCCGTGCTATACAAACTCCTGACTCCTGATTGATTGTAAGTTTTTCTTGAACAAGGGTTCTAGCCTTAGGCCTTATCTGGCCCTAACAGGCCCTAACAAGCAATGCCATTGCCTGTGTGCGTCATTTCCCAGGGGTCCCCGGGCAATAGGATGTCCTGAAGAGTTAATTGAAGTTGGAAGAAGGCAGGAAGTGATATCCTTTGTGAAATGATGTGAACTAACTTAATGTTGACAGTGAGGAAGTCTGCATATTACAGAGTGGAAATGCTTGTACACTGCGAGGTGAGGAATAGTGTAAACTCTTATCAGATTATGAGCATGTAATTAGGTAATGCGCACACCAGATGACAGGAGTACAATTCTTAGGAGACAAAGAGGAGTATTACATGTAGATAACATCTAATGTATGATCTTTTAATGTAAGTAGGTTTCTAAATCATTTGGGGGGAAAACATATCCATTAAAGAGGTGTTTGGCAATGGTGTCTGAAAATATATCTCAGGAAAGGTTCAGGTTCTTGAGTACAACTAAGGATGGATGTTCCATGGTTTCAATCAGATCATATAAATTTAGTATGAAGCTCATTTTGCGACCAAAGAAGATGATATAGAAACCAGGTGGAAGATTTCTTGGGGACTCACTAACCTCTGCAGTGTCAAGAATATGTGGCTGAGATTTTAAGACAGTCATTGTACATAATCTAGGCAACAACAGACAGCATTCTAGATGTGCTTTTTGTTTTTTGTAAAGAACTAGGGCAGGTTGGGCTTTGTTCCTGATGATTGCACCGGTGAAGAGACAGAATATCGATGCAAAAATATCGACATGCCTGAATATCGAGGAAAGAATATCGATGGTGTAAAATATCGAGGTAAGTTTTCTCGATGTTAAAAATATCGATTTTATTGTGATTTAGAAATATTGAATTTGAAAATATCGATGGCAAAAATATCGATGTAAATAATATCGATTTTATGGTTTCTATTCTTTTTTTTAATGTTCTATATTTTTTTTGTAATTTTGTATGTGTAATTTAATAATGTTTAAATAATTTGTTTATGTTTAAATAATTCTTTTTTTTGTTTTAAGATAATTTTTAGGAGTGGGATGTTGGGTTTACAGGGGATAAAGGTGGGTAGTAATTTAAAAATGTTGTTGAAAAATTACTATTTTTTCACAATTTGTATTTATTTTAGGAGCAGGATGTTGGGTTTATAGGGGATAAGGGTGGGTAGTAATTTAAAAATGTTGAAAAATTTCTATAATTTTTAAATGTATATATATTTTAGGAGTGGGTTGTTGGGTTTTTTAGGGTATAAGGGTGGGGAGTAATTTAAAAATATTGTGTTGAAAAAAAAATGTTTACATTTTTATTTAACTTTATGAGCGGGATATTGGGTTTAGAGGGGATATGGGTGGGGAATAATTTAAAAATATTGTGGGGGAAAAAGAATTGTTTTAATTTTTATTAAATTTTAGGAGTGGGATATTGGGTTTATAGGGGATATGGGTGGTGAGTAATTTAAGAATGTTTGGATAAAAAATAACATTTAATTAATAAAATAAGAAATATATAATTATTATTAAAAATGTATAAAATTTTAATTTTAAAATTTTGTAAAATTCAGAATTATTTGTGTTGCGAAATATTTTATGTACATTTTGTGAAAATGTTTCATTTTTTATTAAAAATGTGAAAGTTTTAATAAATTAAAAAAAAAAATTCCATAAATTTGTATTTGTAAATAATTTTTTAATAAAAATATTTATATATTTAAAATTTTCGTTGAGAATTTGTAATTATTAAAAAAAAAATATATATTGTATTTTTTAAAACTAATAAAAATGTAATAACGAATTTTTTGTTAAGAATATATTTTTGGTAGTTTAAAAGATCAAAATAGGGGGCGGGTATTCAGTCCTTTCCTTGATTTTATTTGTATTTGGAGTTGGAATAGTAAATTATTTTAATTTATTATCCAGCACTTTCCCTGAGTTTACTTGGATTTGGAGTTGGAATACTAAATTATTATGGTTTACTATCCAGCACTTCCTGTGAGTTTACTTGGATTTGGAGTTGGTATAGTAAATTATTATAGTTTACTATCCAGCACTTTACATGAGTTTATGTGGATTTGGAGTTGGAATATTAAATTAATATGGTTTACTATCCAGCACTTTCTGTGAGTTTACTTAGATTTGGAGTTGGAATAGTAAATTATTGTGGTTTACTATCCAGCACTTTCACTGAGTTTATGTGGATTAGGAGTTGGAATTTTAAATTATTATGGTTTACGATCCAGCACTTTCCCTGAGTTTATGTGGATTTGGAGTTGGAATATTAAATTATTATGGTTTACTATCCAGCACTTTCTGTGAGTTTACTTGGATTTGGAATAGTAAATTATTATGGTTTACTATTGTTATGTTTCGTATAGAGGCCCTAATATAGACACGTTCATATATACCCTATTATGGTCATAATCGAATATGTCCTATTATGGTCATAATCGTCTATGCCCTAGTATAGTCATGATCTCCTATGCCCTAATATAGGCATGATCTTTCACCTACATTAGTTCCCTACAGTACACAACGAACTCTGAGGGTTGAATGTTATCTAGTCTGTGGTTTGAACACTAAAGGGTTTTTCCTGAACACAGGCCTACAATGTACTCATAAATTATGCATGAGCATTCACCAGCTACATCTCCTGCATAATATGTATGTACAAAGGTCACCCCTGACATCTTCCTCATGTCCAACAAAGACCAATACAAACCAATACAGTTTATGTTATCCAAACGCGCAGGTCCTGCAGGGGTACTATAGGAACTACACGACATGGCGCCCAACGTTGGTTGGGTACTTATTTAACAGTAAAATCTGAGTAGTTCAGTCGTGCTATTCTCATAGAACCTACTCACAAAACACCAGAGACGTCTGGAGTGGGTGGGCACAAAATCCGCCGCAGCTGAGTAGTACAAAAATTCTATTTATTGGCTGTTGGTTATTCAAGCTTGAAAGGACATAGTGTTCCTAAAAATTGTGCATAACACCTTATCTTAGTTCCCTTGGAACACTTCTTCCTCTAAACATGACTGATGCCGAGGTAAGGGCAGAAAGAATTGAACTGAATTTTTCAGAAGAAGGAGAAGATCCTACGGATGCAATACACATTGCCCCAAAATTCAGAAGGACAGTCACCCTAAGACTATTAGAAAATGGTTTACAAGCTAGGGGTGGCATGGTAGTTTTCGTGATTGAGGCACACAAATCAAACATAACAGAGGTATTCTATTCATGGGTTACATTCCCGGCAGCAAATGCAATAACAAATACATTTCACTACTATATAGAAGGAGATGCACCACCGGAATATTGTCCGTTTGAAGACATAGAGATTCCACTCACTTACCAGGAACATTATTACTGGTTTAATTGTGCCCTATTCCACGTACGAAGAAGAGTAAGGTTAGGCCCACTCGAAGGAGAAGGAGCCACATGGCCAATATTAGCGGCCTACACACCACATCCTGACATTGCCACAATGCCACCAGGAGACTTACTCGTACAACACACAGATTTAATTAAAATCTACAGAAACCTGACACAATTTGTCATGAGGACTTTAACAATCCAACCTGCACCAGGTGCAGCAAATAGTACTCCAGCTCAGGGTACAGGAAATAAAATTACTCCTCAAACATTACACGCGGTAATGGGCAAAATGCCCGCAAAACACGAACAAATACCATTCTGGATAGCTCAGAAAATAACTCAGCTTGAGGCAGTATTCCCGAATACTACCACCTGTGATAAACACAGAATATTAACAATCTGCTTGCCCATGGGGATCACACCACAAATAGAGGACTGCACCTCTTGGGGTACAGTCTTTGCTGCCATATATACCAGAACGCATGGTATCCCGTCATTAGCAGTAGTACCTGACGTATTGAGACAGATACAAAATGAGTACGGAGCAGAGCCTGCCCTTAACTTAGGGATGAAGTTACTAGGTAACTACGAACAGGTATCAGCCATAATACTAGCTAACATTAAGGGGGAAGCAGCTTCAGTGGCGATCTGCCAACGCCTAAGGAAGTTCAGTCCAGTAGATCAACAACACGAACTACCCAAAATAATTGAAACTGCATATGCAGAATTAGGCAGGGACAGTTTAGGTGGGAAAGCATTAAAACCACAACTAGTGGGCAGTTCTGAAAAGGACACTACAAAGCAGACACCTACTTCTTCTAAAAAGAAATGGGAGAATAAAAAGCAACAAAAGTCTAAAGACTGCAGATCTCAATCCTGAGGCAGGTCTCCTCAACAGGAGCCCTCTGAAAGGAGGTATAACCTCCGGAATAGGAATAATATTAGGAAACCTGACAGGTATCAGGATACTGATACACGTTCCTCTCGTTCCTTTCAGGGTTCATCAAAAAACTCCGAGAGGGAAGGACGGTCAGAACAAAGACAAGAGGAGCGTACAAAGTCCAGAGACACGCAACCCGCTGCGGACTACGCACCTAAAAAAGAAGATAAACAAAAGCAAAAACCTCAGTTCAAAAAGAAGAAGGTAGCAGGTCTCAAGTTCAGACATGTCCAGAATTCTGAGGACACAGCTTCTGAACGGGGAATGGGCTCTGACGATGCTAGACAGCGCAGCAGAAGTAACAAAAGCTCGCCAGAACCTGAAGGAATTTCTGGTGACAGCGGAGTTGAGTTAGTATATCACGGTGGAAACACCTGATACTCGGGCAAGTGTCCCACATAAGTTACATGAGATAACACTCCGGGTGGAGGGGGACAAGCTCAGGAAAGTTAAAGGTCTATTTTGGAAAAATCTGTCATCTGGATATAACATCCTATTAGCAGAGCAAGACTGGCCGCCAGCATTCGTCATGGAGTGACCTAAGGGAGAAACGGTAATTTTTCCAGCATTTTCCGACCTCGTTCCCATACATTTAAAAAATGCATATGCGCAGGAGTGGGCGGTTGCCCTAGCTCCAGCATTGTACAAAAATCATGCTGGTTGGGATGAGGATTCAACTCACCACGTGATCCCGTTAAAAGTTTCCCCAAATGCTCAAAGGCAATACCCTATAAAGCAGGAAGCTAAAAAACAAGTCAGGGAGATCCTAGATCAACTAGAATACCAGGGGGTGATTGAAAATTGCACTTCACCTATGAACAATCCTTTGTTTCCCATAATGAAACCTGACAAAATGTATCGTTTAGTTTTGGATTACAGACATTTAAACACTTGCACAAAGACATTTGCAGTTCAAAATGCACACAGTGCCGCATTAATGAATAACATTGTGCGGAAAAAATACAAAACTACACTTGATATCTCAAATGGATTTTTCTGCCAAAATATAGCGCCTGAAAGCGGGTATTTGACCGCATTCTAAGCGCTAGGGTCACAACGGCAATTTTGTCGACTCCTCCAAGGGTATAAGCATAGCCCGGGGTTGTTTTCAGCAAGGGTAACAGAGTTACTCCAAAATTTGGATGAAGAAGCATTGTCCTATGTGGATGATATTTATCTGACGGACTATGACTTACCGAGGCACTTGACCAGGGTGAGCACCATTATTATGGGATTCGCCTCTGAGGGCTATAAGTTTAATTTCAAAAAATCAAAAATTGCCCATCTCAATGTCCTGTTCTTAGGGTATGGGCTGTCAAGTGAAGGAAAAAGCCTAGCAGCTAACTTTTTAGAAAAGTGTGCACTGCTCTAACCTCCAAAATCGTTAAACAATTTACATTCAATTCTGGGATTCCTAAATTTTGGTTGAACTTACATTTTGGATTACGCAGAAAGAGTAAAACCTTTCTACGACTTAATAAAACCTGATTTTTCAGTCGGACAATGGACACAGGAACCTACAAACATCCTACGTTCACTACAAGAAGACATGATAGCTTCAAAACACTTACAGACACGCGTAAATGTACACAACTGAGTGATCCGAGTAATAGCGGGTCAATGCGGGTACACTTACTTAACCTTCAATTAAGGTGAAACGGTACCAATCGCATACAAATCACACCTGTACACAAACGCAGAGATGCGTTTCACTTCAACGGAAAAAATCCTGACAGCAGTGCAGACCGCTGTAGCAAGAGAAAGAGCTCTGGCTCAGGGAAAGCGCATAATAGTCGTGACCCCAGTACCAGCCTTAGAGGCTGTTACAAAGGCAAGCATTCCAAATGCAAAAGCCTTACATCCCAGATGGATACAATGGGCTAATTCTCTTACTGCAACGGATGTTGAATACAGGTTTGATCCAAGTTTAAAAACACAAGCATTTCTGCAATATGAACAAGAATATCCTCTACCAAATGAGATTTTGCCTCTAGATCAGTATGAATATATTATTTACACTGACGGATCTGCTCAACCGGCCATAGGGAGTAAGCAATCTTACAGCGCAGCGTGTGCAATCGTTAAAGGTCGCATGCGCGATGGAAAGTTCCATCCAAGTTGCACTAAAGCGCAATCTCTCGGAGACTGCACGGCTCAGTTAGCAGAATTAAAAGTACTGATACTGGCACTCGTAAATACGGAACACGAATTCCCCACACTGATAGTGTGTGATTTCTTTTACTGTGTACGATCATACAATGAATATTTACATCATTGGGAACAAAACGGGTTTAAAGACGCATAAGGTGGCACAATTAAGCATGAAATGCTATGGGAACAGGTAGTGGAGTTGAGAAACGAACTACCAAGGGCTCACGTGATACATACACTGAGTCATCAGCGTGATGGCGTTCATGTTGAAGGGAATGCATTGGCAGATGAAGCCGCAAAGGGGGCTGTACGCACAGCATCCGTAGCTGCAATCACTCGTTCAAAAACGAGAATAGACGGCGAGATTTTGGTAGCTGTCATTGCTTCACGCAAAGGCAGCACAGCAGTACCTAAAAAAAATTCCACTCAAATACTCCTACAAGTTAGATGAAAACAACATTCCATATGCTCAGATTCCTGGAGTGGGGGATAGAGTAATACCAAATATGGATCGTAGGCAAAGTTTAATACTAGCAGCACACGAGGGTTTGGGTTCTGCACATACAGGCGTTACAGCAACTATTTCTTTACTGAAACAGCGCTACTGGTGGCCAGGGTTAACAAAGCAGACCAAAGACTACGTCTTAAAGTGCGACATCTGCCAGAAGATGAAAGGCTCCACCGTAGCACGCCCAGCGCAGACACCATTACTAAAATCAGACAAACCTCTCGCATGTGTCTATTTGGACCACTGCGGACCCCTACAATCTGATGGGGCCAAGAAATATATCATGGTTGCAGTGGATTCCTGCTCTAGATTCCTATGGGTCTGGCCTCAGCGCTCGGCTGACGCTCGAACTGTTATAAAAGATTTGCGAGTCTTTATCTACACATACACAGTTGGCCCGTTACATTCTGACCGTGGCCCGGCGTTTAGCTCTCGGGCTTACAAAGAGGCCATGGAAGGAATGGGCGTAGCATTGCGGTACTCCTGTCCGTACCATCCTGAGGGAAATTCGGTTGTGGAAAGGAAAAACCGTGACTTAAAGCAATCTTTAACAGCTAGGGTATTAGGCAAGGGCGGTAGTTGGGTCAGTCACCTTTATAGGGTCCAAAGAGCAATTAACAACTAGCCAAGAAGCTCTCTAGGGGGTGACACTCCTTACGAGGTCCTATTTGGGACAAGAATGTGGGTACCTGATCTTGATTGTGAAGGCCCAGTGGCGGATGAAAAACAATTTGATATCCATGATCGTTTGACTGTTTTACAGGATCTGAATGAATCCAGGACACAACACAGCACCGTCCATTTAAAACAGACCGCCACTGAGGAAGTCAAGGCAGTAACGGCAAGACCTGTCTGGATCCCAAAAGTTGGGAATATGGTCAGAGAGAAGATTGCAGACAAGAAATAATTTGGGCCATCATACAGAACAGCTGTACCGGTCCTAGCAATCCAAGGCACAAGAACTGTACTTCTGCCGCCTCTTGCCGGGAAAAAGGAGAAAAGATTTGTCTCAATCGACTTAATCAAACCACGCTATGTGGCCGATACTAAACAGTAGGCCTCGTGGACTCCACAGTAGCAGACGCCCTCCTCTCGCTACAATCCAAGAAGTTCAAACAGAAAGACTCATCACCTTTGAAGAGCCACCTGTACGGAATAAAGGACTAAGCAACAACGCTATGGAACTTGTTCCACTTCAACTTCAAGAAGAAAATCAACTTAACAATCAAGTTGCAATAAGACCGACTACAGACGTCTACGTCAACTTCCTCGTCAAGAGCAAAATCCAATTTCAACAAATCCCGATGCAATTCCAACAATTGATCGAACCGCTTCTGGCTACTTCATGAACTTTGATACGTTTTCACTGGATCCAAGCGAGCTGGAAACTACGCCAGCCCAAAAATCACACAAAGAGAAACTCATTGACTTTTTGCACTTTTTTAGAAAGACTTACCTGGTGTCACCTTGGATAGAACTATGGTATATCACTGGGATTCTATTTCTTCTTTTTGGCTAGGTTTAACTCTAACTTTTAGTATGCTTATTAATGGACGATATCTCCAGCAGAGCTCTACAGCCCAAAGAGTCAATTTGATTTTAAAGCCACACCAGTCTTCACATCGTGAACCAAGAGACTTGTCTTCAGTGAACATCACAGCAGTTCCTATACCGGACGGTATAGTATGGGACAAGATTGATTTCGATATATTCGGTCTGACTGAACTTTTAAAGCTTAAACATGTATTTAAAATTTCTTTAAGTGATATCATTACCTCCAGTACATTTCTGATGATTGGGACACTGAAACTGTAAATAATATGATGTCTGATTTGGAAAAAACTGCAGCATTTCTGAACAATGAAATGTTAGAAGGTACTTCAAACTATGATACATTGTACTGTTACCAACATTATGATCATCATTTCTTGCACAAATCTATAACACCTCGAAATGTATTTGAATACCACCAGTGGGAACACTGCCCAACACCTCCAAAAGGTAGTTCGCAAACTTTTGCACAGAAATTCACATACTTTTCAGGGTTTAATACATCTGACCCGAAGTCATTTTATTACAAAGTGGCAACAACATCAGCACAGAAAATTATGTTGACTAACACCAAACAGATTTACTGTGCTTCCTTTATGGCCCAGTTGTCTACACAGGGTTTCGACCTATGGAAGGACACTATAGATTTAACATCAATCTGGGGTTCTAGGGACTGGCAGGTCCAGGGAACAGAAGCGCTTTTTAGAGCATGCCTCATTCCACAGCAGATGACATTTCTAAATGAAACTGTGCAACAGACATCCTGTCTTGGACTAGCCAAGAACAAGGAAATGAACACACCTGGGTTTCCAGCACCATCACAGATGGGTGGGGGCAGAATTCAACTACACATGGGGTAGGATTAGATGACATTCTCCAGTACAACAGGTCAGATCCCAATTGGACAGAATGGCTGATTTGGCCCGTTGACACGAACACATGTCAACAGAGATTCCTAGGTGTAACCGAGGGGTTTAGTATCAGTAGGCCAGATACACGCTATGTACAGAGACAACACCCAGGGGTAGTGACATCCTATAGTGTTGGGAAGTTGTGCCTTGATTGGCTAGAAACCTCAACACTCACAGAAGTGAAGCATCACTTGACCTTACTCACACCTGATGTAGACCTTAGGGATTTTTTGCTAGGCCCAAGAAAAACACGTCAGAAACGTTTCATATATGCTGGCATTTATGCCTACTATAATGAAAACTGGAAAATATCCCAACAGGAGGCCGCAGAAAGAATACGGGAAATAGACCTTGTTAACTTAGAGAAGGCATTAGCTGTAGTGGATAATGGGTTAACAACTTTGACTTCCAGGATTTACTCCTTAGGCAACATTGTATCTTCGGTAATTGACGTATTAGAACAAGACTTGGCCTTGTTACAACACAGGCAATTTCAGTTACGTTCTATTATGATGTTAAGCTGGACGCTGCAATCTTTGCGTGCAGGCTATGTGCCCTGGCGTTTTATAAACACCACGTCTCTGTTTTCAGGATACAATCTAACTGATAAACAGACAGAAATGGCACAAAGGGGAGCTAGATATACAATGCTGCGTATTTAGAAACTGGAAAGGTTACCATTCACTGTAGCCAAATCACCATCAACCGAATGGCTAATTCATGGCCAAATCACTCTGCCGGTCACTACGTTTCAGTTTCAATATTGCCTTGAGCAAAGCAGGCAGGCAGATATGAAAAGATGGGTAAGGGATACATTAAGGAAACTTGGGAGTTACCATATAGATATCGATGCCGGAGTGGGGATCGAGAAGTGTATCTGAGTGGAACAAACTGCAAGAACGCTTTAACCCCTTCGCCGCGGGGCAAATTCCGCCACGGTGCGAGAGGGGGCGGGGTTGGGCGTGGCGCTCCTGTACTCAGGACGGCTCCCGGCCGTCATAAATTACGGTGGGCGTGTGCTCGTGACGGCCGGGAGCCGTCCAAACTCCGCCCACTGATTAATTTCCCCACACAGGCGGGGAATTAATACCGCGTGGGCGGAGCGGCAACGTTCGGACGGCTCCCGGCCGTCATGAGCACACGCCTACTGTGACTCATGACGGCCGGGAGCCGTCATGAGCACTCAAGTGGTTAAGCGGTTCTCTCATGTGTCAGGATATTTCTCTGCACGGAGCATGTAGTGGTTCGGTAGCGAATCTATCTTGTCACATGTCAGGGACCCCAGCGGCCATGATCACGCCGGTTTTCCAGCTGCTCTCGAATGGGAGTTACTTGATGCTAAACGATCAAGGTTGCTGTGGGATGCTTCCGGGCGTCGCCTATCTGGTCACTGTTAACTCCAGGGTTACTTGCTGTATGCAAGTATTGTTTCCGCCACTGAACACAGTCAGGGAGACGCCGTTATGGCCTTCGTTGAATGTTTCCTTTATACAATTTGATACTTTGAGCAGACTGAAAGCCATGCTTTTGCAGCAACCCGCGCCCTTAACCTCCACTCAAGAAACCTTTGAACTTCAAGTTGCAAGGACCTCGACTGAGATACAAGCGCTTATACGTATGAACTGCCCCTTTCATTTCGCAGAAATGGTGGGTCGTATCTTTAATATGTCTGATACGAGCGGTATTGTACACCTATTTAAGACTATAGGGTCAGGACTATTAAGAACCTTTCAGACAGTCCTCGGAGTAATCCCAAATTTTATACACTCCGTATTGGGAAGCGTCTTTGGAGGTCTCCCGCTTATTCTGTTCCTAATTGCAGGAGTCCTGATTGTAATCTTACTGCTACGCAATGGACAGCCCAATTTCCGAGGAAATGGCAAACATACTCATGGAGCAGAAATACCGTGAACGCATGGTGCAGCTTCTGGGTATACCTTGCCTAAGAGAACTGAACGCCTCTTGGTTTCTATCGTTTAGACCAGTCTGGGTGGACTGCATCTTACCTGTTCTTCGATGCCTGTTTTGCGGAGAAGAATGCGCGTTGGATCTCTGTCTAACGTTTCCATCAGATACACCTCCGGTCATGGATGCTATGCTGGACCCCCTAAAAGCCCATGCTCTGCGTTGTCCCCAGCGTCTTCCAATTCTGATGAACGCATTCCTTGAGAATCCACAGGTGCCGTTTGCTCCTGCTGGGTTAGGTGGCTCCTCCACAGGCACCCAGGTAACAACTGCCGCACAAGCTGCCGCAGCACCGAATGTCAGCAGTGCTACATTCCATCTATGTGAGATTGACGTTCTCTGTGAGGCGTTGGATTTGTCGTCTGCAGTAGCTAACACCGATAATGCTGTATCTACCAGCCAGGACCCTTAGGGGCCGATTCCGATCTGGGTCGGAAAGCTCTCCGACCGATCCGGATCCGGATTGTTTTCCGACCGAGCAGGACCCCTCCAGTCCGACCGAATGAGTACGATGCGGCCGTATGCTGCCGGACTTGGTTCGGTTGGACTCCCATTGAAGTCAATGGGAGCCGGTCGTACGACGTGTACATGGGCTCCCATTGACTCAATGGGTACGTTGCGCACAAGGGGGCCCCCTGTAGTGGGTACACGTTGGTGCCATCCGCACCATACACGCATGTATAGGGGGGACCCATGGCTCCCCCCTGTGTCCGATTCGTACGGCTACGGGTGAAGGGGGGTCCGGCACGGACCCCCGAAGTCCGCGTCCGGGTGCTTTTTCGTGTCGGAGGCTCCGACTCGATCCAGCTGTCCGGATCGTGCATCGTACTGGCTCGGTCGTAAAACGTCTCCATTGTGCACCACGGATCGAGTGCGAACGAGTCGGACGGAGCGGTTCGGACCCGGAAACGAGTCGGTCGGCGATTTCACGTTCGCTCGCATCGTACTTGCTCGCTCGGACGACTGTACGAATCGGTCGGAAACACAGCCTCCGACTCGGATCCAGTAAAGCCGAATCCGATTCGGAGCCCTACCGACCGAGATCGGAATCGACCCCTTAATCTTGAATTGGCTCATCGCGTCCTGGAAAAGAATTCGGCTTCTCTACTTCGTTTCATAAATAAACGAACAAAATTTGGAACATTTCCTAAACTGACACTTTCGCTTGAAAAGCGTGGCCTTCTTCTGCTTATAGTGGTGCTTTTATAAGTGGGACAGAATTGACTTTTTCAAGTGGCAAGAAAGCATAGCTAATTTTAACATTTAAAAAAAAATTTAACATCTTTTTAAAGTCATGTTTTTAGCTGGTTTTAAGTATATTTTTTAAGTTGTCCAGATTTTAAGTATGGTCATTGTCATCCAATTCGAAAGAGGAGTGGGTGTTATGTTTCGTATAGAGGCCCTAATATAGACACGTTCATATATACCCTATTATGGTCATAATCGTATATGCCCTATTATGGTCATAATCGTCTATGCCCTAGTATAGTCATGATCTCCTATGCCCTAATATAGGCATGATCTTTCACCTACATTAGTTCCCTACAGTACACAACTAACTCTGAGGGTTGAATGTTATCTAGTCTGTGGTTTGAACACTGAAGGGTTTTTCCCGAACACAGGCCTACAATGTACTCATAAATTATGCATGAGCATTCACCATCTACATCTCCTGCATAATATGTATGTACAAAGTTCACCCCTGACGTCTTCCTCATGTCCAACAAAGACCAATACAAACCATACTAAGGGACGAGACACTTTAGGGTATAAATACACCACATCTTGCCACAGTAAGGCAGAGGGGACTGAGACTTCCATGCCGACACACTGACCAGAGACGCTGAGGCTCCTGCATGCAGTCGCTCCAGCTAACAGCGGTCTAACACAGCCCTTGCGGGGTGTCCAACTCGAGACCAGGACGGGGTCCCACACTCTCTCTCTATTCAGGTAATGGGGTTCGACTAAAATCCTAGAGCGATTCTTGGCTCTTAGGCTTTTAGACCTACACCCATGCTAGGGACACTTAGGTACATCTAGTTAGGCATCGTAGGAGTACGCGCACTTTTATTATGCATTTCATATATTCATGTATGTAACCATCATTATTGCAATATGGTAGAACTGTACTATCCTTTCACTTTTATCGTACTGCTGATAATATATCTCTGCTAGTGTCTGCTGGTTGTTGCAGCACATATATTCTACACTAGAATAACAACTGTTCAATAAATACTTATTGAAACGACCAGACTGTTTATTTTGTGCAACTCTCTGAGACAAACCGAACAAGTAAGCATGAGTGACTGAGCGAAAAGTAGCACATTGTTTCCACGATTCTGAGGGATCAGGGTTGTCATGATCTAAGGTTGCCAGGAACTAATCTCTCCCCGATAAGAGGAGATTCTAGTGGCACTGTGAGCTAGCTAATGCAAATCAGGCTAACATACGCGGTGGGGGTGCACAGAGCCAGTCTGTCACCAAGCCCACAGTTTATGTTATCCAAACGCGCAGGTCCTGCAGGGGTACTATAGGAACTACGCGACACTATCCAGCACTTTATCTGAGTTTACTTGGATTTGAAGTTGGAATAGTGAATTATTTTAATTTATTATCCTGCACTTTACCTGAGTTGATTTGGAGTTGGAATAGTACATTATTATGGTTTACGATCCAGCACTTTCCCTGAGTTTATGTGGATTTGGAGTTGGAATATTAAATTATTATGGTTTACTATCCAGCACTTTCTGTGAGTTTATTTGGATTTGGAATAGTAAATTATTATGGTTTACTATCCAGCACTTTCCCTGAGTTTAGTTGGATTTGGATTTGGAATAGTAAATTATTATGGTTTACTATCCAGCACTTTATCTGAGTTTACTTGGATTTGGAGTTGGAATAGTGAATTATTTTAATTTATTATCCAGCACTTTCCCTGAGTTGATTTGGAGTTGGAATAGTAAATTATCTCCTTAACCGCGGCACAAATTCCGCTGCGGTGCGGGAGTTCTATTGAGTGGGTGGGGCCGCGTCGGCCAAGGTACGTGCGCAGCACTAGCGAGGTAGTGCTCGCGACGGCCGTTTTGCCGACGCGCGCATGGAAGGGGTTATTATGGTTTATTATCTAGCACTTTCCCTGAGTTTATGTGCATTAGGAGCTGGAATAGTAAGTTATTATGGTTTACTATCCAGCACTTTCCTTGAGTTTACGTGGATTTGGAGTTGGAATAGTAAATTATCATGGTTAACTATCCAGCACTTTCCCTGAGTTTATTTGGAGTTGGAGTTGGAATAGTAAATTATTATGGTTTACTATACAGCAGTTTTGTTGAGTATAGTTATTTTTGTTGTTGGGATAGTATTTTTTGGGGGCTATTATTCTGCTTTTTGTCAGAGTTTAGTTTATTTGGAAGTTAGTAATAGTAGTTATTTATTATGTATAATGTTTTGTACAGTTTATCTCTATATATTAATAAGTAAATAGATATATGTTAGTTTTTATTTTCAACATTTTTTATGGAAAAACATTTATAATTTCATTCACAATTACATTCTTTTCATTTTCTTTGGTTCGAAAATGTATTATAATATTTAAAACATAAATCTTACATTTTGATGGTATTCACATTTTATTATAAAATATAACATTTGTAACATTCATTTTTTATGTTTATATGTTAAACAAATAATATATTTTTATATATACATTTTTATTTTACAGTTTTGAAAAATAGTACATTTTTGGTAGCATAGTCATGTAATGGTAAGGCAAAATATTTTTAATTTTTATTTATAAACAGTTTCATTTTTATGGTTTATTATTTTTTAGTACCAAAACGAAAACCTTTGTATACATTTTTTTAAACATTTTTATAATACATTTCTTATAATTTTATTATTTTTGAAAATGTATCTAATATGTATTTGACTAGGTTATATTTTATTATTTAGTATATTGAATATTATTTTTAATAAAATAATATTTAATATGTTAAATAATTTACAATATTTTTAACAGAAATATTTTGTACAGCATATATATTTTTATCACATTTTCTATATTTTTTGTACATTTACAGTGTATGAAATAAACATATATTTTGATATACATTAAATATTATATTTGAGCTTTTTTGGATAATATAACAGTTAATGTATGTTTTACATTTTTTAAATTTATTTTAAACATTGGGAAAAACATTGCAATACATAAAGTTAAACATATTATTTTAAACATTTTTCTCTATATTTTCCATTGTTGTCTATGGTGAGTTAGTCTTTTTTCATTTTAATTATGCAGCCATTTTTTTTCCTTTTTTCTCACTTTTCTTTCTATCGGTTTCGTTTTAGGTCATTTTGGAAGATGGAACCTCGCGATTGGGAGCTGCGTTTCGTCCGTTCAGGTAAGTTTAATTTTATATACTTTTAAGTTAGTTTCAGTAGGGGTAAGGTAGTAGTAGTTTAAATAGATTTTTCAGGGCGTAATTGGATTGTTATTGGTGTAGTTAGGTGTTGTTTTGGTAGTTTAGTGTTTAATATGTTTGACGTAGTGTTGGATATAATTAGAATGTTATGTAGTGTTAGTTATGTGTTTATTAAGTGTATCATTGTATATTAAATGTTGATGTTAGTGCTTGTGGGTTTGTATTTGTGTTGTGGGCGGGTGTTGTTTTCTTTTTTATTTACAGGTTTTGTCTTTGGTGAACCGATGGAGTTGCTGACGCGTTTTTTTCAGTAAAGGAAAAAGTTATTTTCTTGTTTGATAACAAGTTACTTTTTTTTAAAACTATTTTTGGGTTTTTGAGGGTTTCGTCATTGAGAGGTTTGCAGCGTTGGATTTTTTTTCTACAGTTGTATTTTTGCATTTTGTTTTGGGCTTTGTTATCCAATGGATTTGTATTTAATTGGTTTGCTGTGGATTTTATCGTTTTCGGGGATATTCTACTGCTACATAACTAAGGGGCCCATTACGATGGCGGGCGGAAGCACTACCGCCGTGCTGGCGGATGCATAAACCACCAGTTACCGCCCGCATGCCGCAGCCCACACGCCCGCCAAATTACGATGGGATAAGGCAGCCAAACACCGCCGGCAAGCCAGCGACGCCGTCCGCCATCAAAGTGCGCCCGCTCACGTAGCGGCGCAGCCCAATGGAGACACACCGCCAGACGAAATCACGTACCGCCCGGCGTACAAATTACGATGCCGCAAACAAACAGCTCCCACGGCTAATAGACACCGCACGCGAAAGTGAGGCGGAAACCCGAACGCCGAGCACAGACACCGAAGAGGCGACCCCCGAGCATGAATCCAGCACTGCAGGCCCTCCC